>JABUQX010020586.1:0-17500 GCA_015478945.1 Trachelipus rathkii | reverse complement strand
TCTTCTTCAATTTTATTAGACTATTTATATTAATGATTATATTATTTTATATATTATTATATTATTATATTATTTTATCATGCAACCATATTTAGCTACAATTATAATAATAGCTTTATTAATTATATATTATTATTATCACTATGACTATTAGTATTAATAGTCGACTATGTTTAATGTTAAGATTTTAGTGCTACCAATCAAAAAATTTTTCTATTACCAATTATAAAGAATTAGCGATGACATTATGAATCTAAATTTTATGAAAGTTCATTTCAGTTTGAATAAATAGCGTTACATTTTGGCAATGTTATTACACTTTTATATTTTCGGCACATAAGAACAGGAAGAGTATAATATACATTATAATAGATTCTATATACAAATATATATTTATTCATTATTATATAATTATAATATATATATACCATATATATATATAATACAATTTGATAGACAATTTATATATTAATGTAACGTAAGATATCTCCGAAGGTTTCTAACTAGAATATATATTTATATATATATATATATATATATATATATATTTTCACTTTATAAAAAATAAACATATTTGTATAGGCTTTGGAGTTTATTCACATACATTCTAAATTCAATCATTCCATTCGCTCACAATTATTCTTACAGCTTTAGCTGGTTGTCTTGCGATCGTTCTCTCCAAACTGATAGTATTTTCTGTGGTACCAGCTTTCTTAAAAGATTCGTTCCTACTTTCCTTCCTACTTCTCTACCTACTGATTTCATCTCTTTCTACTACTGTCTTTCTCTCTTTTCTCCTACTGTCTCTCTTTCTCTCTCTTTCTTTCTCTTTTCCAGATTATTTAAGAAAAGGGATTTGGGAGTTCGAGTGGGACTTTTCGGGATTCGAGTTTTGGGATCATCCCAAATAGGGATTTTGACTTTCGGGATTTGATTTCGGGATTAAGTTAATCGGTTCTATTTTTATGGGTAATAAAACAAAAATTTGTTAGAGTAGATAGTTTAAAATGTATATTTGATAAACAAATGATGCAAGATTTTAGTAAAGTTCATGAGTCATGGAAAATATTGTGGAGACTAAATATTTAGATGGATTGTTATGCTGAATCAACTATAACATTAGTTTATATTTTAATTGATTAATGTCTATTGACTTTTAAGACACACACACAACAAACACACACACAACACACACACACACACACACACAACACACACCACATATATATATATATATATATATATATATATATATATATATATATATATATATATTATATATATATATTATTGTATACAAACATATGTAAATTTTAATATCAAACTTCAAAGAGTAAACATCCGCATCCGCAACCTCATCCTCAATTAACATCCGCATCCTCATCTACTTTAACATCCGCATCCGCAGTCAAATTTTGACATCCGGTCCATCACTAACATATATATACTATATATATATATATATATATAATATTATATAATATTATATATATCTAGAGGATATTATATTATATTATATATATTATATATAATATTTATATATAAATATATAATATATATATTATTTTAATATAGTATATATATATATATATATATATTATATAATATAATATATATATATATTATAATAATGAAATTTTGTCTAGGTTAGGTTAGTTAGGTTAGTCTAGGTTAAGGTTACGGTTTAAGTTTAAATCTATGTAACCTACGTAACTTAACCTAACCTAACCAAGCCTAATCTAATTCATTATATATATTATATTTATATATATATATATATATATATATATATATATATATATATATATATATATATATTATATATATATATATATAAATATATAATATATATATATATTATATATATTATATATTATATATAATTAATTATAATTATTATATAAGGTATATCAGTTCGTGATCAGTAAACTTCCTGAGGTAGTAAACACTCGCTAGACTTTGGTGAGGTTCTTGAATAACACTATTCCTCCTAGTACAGTTACAGAATCTACAAATATGCACCATATATAATATTTTTATATATGTATTTATATATATATGCATTATATATATATATAATAACCTAATAATATATAATATTGAATCAAAATATATAATAAAACAAATATATACTATAGTTTAATTATATAACAATCTAAAAGGTATATAAATATAATAATATGATATATATATATATATAATAATATAAATAGTATAATGATAATGAATAATAAATATATAATATATATATATATATATATATATATTATAATATATTTTTACATCTTTACATCTTACATTCCTTTCTCCCAGTCAGGCATCTCGAGACCTGTCGAGTGGTGCCAACCTCCTCTTCCATTTCCTGTTTCTAAATCCATTCACGGATCCCATCGACCATCAGCTCATCCATTGCAGGCATGCTGGTGCTCCTTAATGACATCTTTCCAACTGTTCTCTCCATCTCTTCGAGGATCCTTCCTTCTTCGGCCTCACTCCCTCCGGTCTCCACCTCCACCTTCCTACTGGCAACTCTCATCTCCTGCATCCTTCACCAGGTTATCCCCACCATCTTAATCTGGCTGCGTCCACTTTATTATTCATTTTGGGTTTCACACCCACGCTCTCCTTCACTGTCTTCGTTTCTCACTCTGTCTCTCCCGTCTTTCCAATCACCGTCCTTCAACACATTCATCTCCTCAAGCTGTCAGAATTTCTAACTTCTCAATCTCTATACCCTGTCATCTCCATGCTCCGCCCCATAAACAGTATTGGTTGTCAACACTCCCTCGTATCTTGCTCTCTTCACCCTTCTTACTGTTCATATTATTTATCTTTCAAGATGGGGATACTGCACTGCTCTTACAGTACTGCCATACTGCTCAAAGTCGCACTCGAATCCTTTGCACACCCCTTCATTCTCATTAACCTCACAAATGTGCTTCTCCATATATGGATATTTATAAATCTGTCCACAGTCTGTTATATCGTCTTAGACGCTGTCTACCGGTCCGGGACTATCACTCACTCCTCCTCCTCCATTCCTCCTCCTCCTCCCCCTCTCCCTTTCTCCCTCTCCCTTCTTCCTCTAGTTTTCTTTATCTATCTCTTTTTCTCTCACATTCATATTTAACCAGACCTTCCTTACTCAATTTTTCTGGCGAAAACATCTTAGGCCACTCATTTGGCTGTTCAATCTCTCCCTATCGTGCGCACTGCTAAGACGATCGCCCGAAATGACAGTGCTGCGGCTGAACCTGTTGTTTATACCCATTTGATGTGTCATCCAGTCAATCTTCCTCTTAAACCGCTGTGTTCATCTCTATAGGCACTGTGGTTCCTAAAACGCTTAAAGAACATGGGGTTTAGTGGATGAGTTATGCAGCCGAGACTGACACTAAACCGCTGAACCTTTACGTACAAGTTAACTATAATACACCCGTAATCAAACCATCCTCGTTTTTTACTATCCTGTTCTTACCTATACTTTTATGCTATCTAATCATTCTGTATGTAGCTTCTTACTGCCTTTATTCAGTCTGCTATATCTACCATACTTCTAGTATATATCCCTTTCTCACAGAAACTCTCTCTCTTCTCTCTCTCTCTCTCTATATAATATTTTTGATATATTTAGTAAAAGATATATAATTTATATATATATATATATTATATATATTATTATATAATATGAGCTATTATATTTAGTAGGGTATAAAGTATAATATACTATACTGATATTTAAATATATGTTATATATAGTTATATTACTATATATATATTATATATAATAGAATATATATTATTTATATTTTAGTAAAGTATATATACTATATTATGATGATAGTACATAAAAGAGTGTTGAATAATATATTGAAAATAATATAGTATAAAAGTGATATAGTAGTATATATATATGCTATATGTACATATTTTTAAGCTCTATATAATATAAATAAGTATATAGGTATAATATATATATATAAGTTATATTATATATATATATAGGGAAAGTTGGTCCGGAGATACTCGACAGAGTGGGGTAAACGAATCTGCAGCATGGCAACCTTGAAGCTGGTTCCTCAAAGGGTCCAGGGCGTATAAACGACGAAACCGGGTTCACGTAAGCATCTTCTTTCAATTCTTTACAGATACGGGGTCTAGATAACGTGAACACGCGTGACCACTACACAACGCATATTATTAATTACGCAGAAGACAAGATATTTTTTGTACACGCATGTGCCGGAGCGTAGACCTTACCGGAGGAAGGAAATTATGTAGTCAGGACCTACCTTATTACATTCTATTAAGTTGTTTTGTGTTTTATTCTGCGTGTGCCCGCCCGGTAATTAATTAATCTAAGACTATTCAGTAAACGAGACTAAGAAAATACACAAAGAATGTGGAAACAAGACCAGAAGATCATTGTAAATAGTATTAACGGTGTATTGTTCTGTATTTGCATAGTAATAATAACCTCCAGTATAACTATCTATCTTTTTAGTATTTTGGTAAAAAAAACTTGTATATATACCTATATTATATATACAGTGTGCAAGCGTAAACAGTAAAACCCTATTTATTGTAAAAAGTATAGGTAAATATATGTATACTGTACACGGTCAGCTACAAACAGACACATTCACACAGCAAACTCCATTATATACTCGCCTAAGGTAATATTTTAGTGGTTTTCACAGCTCACAGACTACGAAATATTTCGTTTAACGTAATATACAGAGCACCTATTACCAATACATGTGATAATATTAGTTAATCTAGATAGCACCTACCTCAATAGAGTCAAAATACGAAATGTAATTATCGTGAGCACTATATTTACCATAACGGCGCATGATGATATATTGGAAATTTTAGATAGAAACGTGCGATAAAATGTGCGCTAAGATAAATAGTTAAACTTTCATTACTTTGGTTTATCAAATTTAGCCAAGGAGTGAAAGTTTTGTTTATCATTACTATCATTGGAACAAAACATGGGTGTGATAGATGGATGAAAGATCTTGGGAAATTTAGATTTGTGCGCGAACCGGGACAATTTTTAAGGCGAAGGGTAGTAAAATTAAAATAAGAAATTTTATATGTTAAGTATAAGAGTTAGTTTAGAGGTTAACTCTAGTAATCTCTATTCAACTAATTGTAATGACTTCAGGATGACGTCAGGTAATACCATTGAAACACTAACAAATTAAACAACCTACGGTAAATGGGAGAGTTTTTATCCGTGACCGGTTGAAATTCACACAATTAATGTAATTCCATAGCTCTGCGCACTCTGATGAATCAAATATTTGTAAAATTTCACTTGGAATCTTGTCAATTATGTGTGACTGAGTTTTATCCATATCGATTGCATCAACGGTAATGGATTGCCTAACCAGGGCTTGGGGAAAGGATCAAAAAAACAAGCCTCTTTTTTCCCTCGAATAAAAAAAACCCGGTTTTTTTCGAATGAATAAATAGAAAATAATATCAATCGTCCTGTCCAATATGCTAATATAAAAAATGAGCTCAAGTTGAATAATTCTTGATTTCTTCTCTCCCTCGGTTTCTCTACCCTAATATATATTTCTACAAGGTTTCAATAGATGTCATTTATTGGTGAATCTTTCTCATTAATTTAACAAATCCAGTTGAGAAGCCTAGACAAACGCTTTATTTATATCTTGACTCTATGATATCTTTTTGAGCAAATTATATGCTATTATAAATTATATTGAGGTGGAAACTAATTATTTAATTAATAATAATAAATAATAATAATGAGTATTAACAAATATAACAATATACATAATAAATTTTTAATGAATAAACTTTTTCATTTTGATTGATTTAGATAGAGTGAGTTTGGTTCAAAATAAATTTTAATAATATTTTAATCAATGAATGAGATGTATATAATTTTTCACATTAATAATAATATATATACTTTAATTATATAATATAATTAAATAAATAATATTCGGATTATGAATAATAATAAACTTCTAGACTAATCTCATATTATCATCTTCTTCTTGGCAGAGTATCTTTTTGCTGTAGCGGCCTCTTCTCAACACTTAATGTTGATATTACTTCCTTTTCTATATATTCTTCTCTCTGTCAACATCTGTATACCTATACACACACAATTTGTGAAGGATTTCCAAAGACTTCTTCTCGCTAAGATCATTCTCCCCTATTTGTGTTTTCATTTCTAGTAGAAATAAAAGTCAACTTTGATAAATGTCCAAGGTACCGAGGCAAAGTACTTTACCTATTAAGGTAATTTCGACCCCATACATTTCGCTATTATAAATATTATATATTATACTATATATATATATACTATATATAATTATAATATATATATAATTAGTGCTAAAAATAGTTCGAGTTAGTGACTATATATGTTATCATTTATTTATAATGATAAATATATAAATAAGTAAAATTAATAATTATATTAATTATATATTTAATTTAAATGTGGTTATATATCAGTGATCACGCTGTATGAAGTATCCCTCTCTCATATAGTTAGTAATAGATGAGCTGACAGTATAGCTTCACAGCTACTCCCTACTAAGTTATGATACTCAAAGGATTAAAGACATCACAAGTATGTGATAGCTGAAGGGTAAAGAATTTGGATCCTGTGGCTTCGCACTGTGGGATGTTGAAACTAACCAGCTGCATTAGAGATTATCTGAAACAGATTTATTGGAGGGGAAAATATTAATCGCCAAAGTGTGCTCCATAACCATATTGAGTACACATTTTCTTCTACACACTCCAACTCAAAGTCTTGCGATATTCACTTCTCAGGTAACTTGTTTTAAAGCAATCCGAGTGTGCTTTCTCATAGGCTCTCTGTCAATTATCATCCAGGCTCTCCAGCCATGATAATCTTTTTATCCCTCTATCATTTCATTTTATGAACACTCCCCGTTATAAGACCATCTTTACACTTGAAATTTTTCTCGTGCAAATATTGACTCAAGAAGCATGTGTAAACTAAATTAAAAGTCATAATAAGTACCAAATTATAAATAAAATAGGTAGCAAGGATATTATAGTTTAAAAATAAATATCTACTCATGAACACTTCACTGTATCTATAGTCTAATTTGACAACCAATCGCTAGAGACACTGTTTGCGAAGATACATAGGTGAAAAGGAATATTCATAGTAGATAGACCTACAAACGCAAGTGCTCTCGTGTAGCACGCAACTTGAGGGTCCTATCAATCCAACCTATTCGTACAATCTAGATACACACACGAAATACTAGGATTGTATCTACACTTAAATACAGATATATAGATATATAAGGTAAGATGTCTAGCATCATTTTATCACAATCTCGATAATGACAAGGGCGACATATATTGTCTATCAATTTCTCAGAGTCAATCTCTATTTGGTGTGAATAGATCGAAAGCACAATAATAGTTCTGCACACTTAGGATCTCATGTTGCTTCTTAAAAACTGCTTCTTGAATATTTCTAGCACTACCTTAATCTCATAGTTTGCGTATTGCAGTCAGATTATAGCCACATGAATCGCACAAAACCCCAAAGATCATACCTATTGAAGCATTTAAAGCCGAAAGAAACCACTGAAGAAAAACACAGATTCGGTCACCTTTTTAATATAGACATCAAAACAGTTTGTTTCTTGTGCGCTAAGACTCCTAACTAATCAACAGAGACGCCCATAGCTAAAATTTGATCTTGTATTACAAAGTCATATCAACTACAAATTCACTATGTTTCTATTTTTACTCTTTTTTAATAAAAAGTATTGTATCTACATCTTCAAAATATAGCCTTATTGCGTATTAAAAATATTAAAAAAGAAAGTCCTAAATATATTAATCCTTACAGGTGTAAATTGGTTATTTTATAATTAATTGCACTTTAGGTATCTAAAAAGTAAAATCAATATACTTATAAGAAAACAACCAGTAAGCAGGAAGTTAAATCATATAGAGTAATAACATACCTTAACATAATACTGTCTATAGAAATATGGTAAAAATTGATAACATAGAAAGTGAATGACCTGATAACTATTGTATAGTATACCTATATATAATATATATTATATATTTATATAATATTAATATATTAATATATATATTATGATATTATATTAATATTATTATAATATAATAGTATGCTACTATATATCACGGTAGTTTGAATATATAATAATTATTGATTTTTTTACACCCCTTTCTTTTTCAAAATTTCATAAACGTGATATTTTGATGCACTCATATGTTTAGTTGTGATCATGCTTCGCGTAATATTAATAAATACTTTTAAAATGTTTTTATTGTGTTAAGCAGCAATACAGCAATTTATTTAAGTTAAGAATGAGAGTTTACAAACATAATGCTCTTAGAAATTATGGTAAAAATATTACTATGAATTTTAACGTTTATTTATGATATTCTTTCAAAACTTGGGCTTATACATTTTCTGGTCGACAGCCACGATATCCATATATAGAACAAAACCCATTAATATCTCGTTGCACTATAACAACCTTTCTTCAAAGAATGCGTTCTAATAAAGCAATTATAATTACAAAGATATAGCCACAATTCACTAAGAGAACAAATAAACTCTTTTTAGATTCACTCTTTCTTCTCATAAGTGTAGAAAATCTCGGCCCTTTTTTTTTATAAATGTTGATTATACGGGTTCGGGGTCATAGTCTCGTCACGCTAAACTTATCCAATAGTCTCATGTGAGTGAATCTTAGGATTTAACTCTCAAGTAGTGAGTAACTTGACTGAGTGTTGAGTGCAATAATTTTATTGATTAACTTTTAAATCTAAATTATTTAGTTATAAATATTAATTTATTTTTATTCACCAAGAACTATATTTCAACACACGTTTCCATGTTTTGGGCTTAAAGTATTAAACCACAGCAGGTCTACATCACGAACTTCTTTTAGTCCTCTCGGCGTATGAACCTACTTCGCTCTTTTGAGTGTCTCTTCTCGTCGGGATTCTATGCGGTAGACCCCCTTGCTTACATTCAACAATGATACTCTGGTTTTTATTGCGTGAAAACGCGTTGTTGAATGGAATTAATACATAGTAATACATATATAATATTCTCATTCTTGTGTGTAAAAATACTATAAAAAATAGGTATTAGTGCGCTAGATTTTACACGTGTGATCACGTACTCTAGCCCCACACTTAATTACTCTTACACGAAATCACTTAGTATGTTTAACTATAATAAAATTATTATAATATTATTATAGGTATATAATTAATAATCTTGCACAATAAAAATCACATAATATTTATATAACTACACATTTTAAACATCTAACTATTATATCGTCACGTGGAATTCCTATTATACTATAGAGATTAACCGATAGGTGTTATATTAAATATTTATTTAAATAAGTAGCTTTAATTATATCCAAATTAAATATATTTGGTAACAGCTTCGCATCATGCCAGCACCTCCACATGAAAGCGAGATAAGATTTAAATAGTCCCGATGCAAAGTGTTATGCTCTCTCTTGATTTTCATGTTTGTAAGTATATCTACGTGTTGTACTTGAACGAGTTTTGGGCACTTATGAGTTAATAAATAAGAACTCACTCTTATCTGCATAAAGTTGATGTGTTCCAACAGTACGAAAAAACTCATACGCAATCATTAATTCACGGGAGATAGATGCAAACTAAAATATTTTAAATATATCACCACACACACACACGCACTCACGCGCAGAGAGATTCTTATTGAGTTATTCGGGATCAGAGGGGTTTTGAATTTTATAGTCGTTATTTCACTTGTGTATTCGTGAACTTACGGGTCAAGAAATAAATACTTAAAGTAGTTTTATTAATAGAATTAAAAATGAGACATTCACGGTTGTGAGCTGTACCGTATTGTTGCACCGGCCGAAGGAATTTGTCTTCCAAACTTTAGTCATCAATGACATTATAATTCTATTGGTTATATCATTGATATTTCTACGTGTTTTGATATTTTGTGTCTAGTGATCGTGCTCAAGATACCTACAGCTCAGTTTTTCAATACCTTATCTTATTTCGCATACACAATAATTTCTCAACTCTACACTCTCTCCCTCTTCTCCGAGAGGAACATCACTAGGACAAACAATATGAGACGAAATTCTTTATTTGTCTCTCCATGCACATTCTACTAATTTTGCACTGTAACGCGAATTTTTTAGAACATGTAATCTCACTCTCCGGTGGCAGTAAGATAGTAATAACTAGAGTACTGTTGTGCAGAGCTCGATTCTGGCCTCTGAGACAAAGAATTTGATACTCAGAATTATACTCTACCTAGCCTGTCCATGCAATGTACTATATACTTGATCTGATTTCACATAGGATTAATAATCAATCTATACTGCTATTGCAAGTATAAATATTTCACAAGATATACACATAAAACGTTCTAACTGCTCTACTCTATAAACACTTTACACTCTTTCACGGATTTTATGAAATAAAACTAATTTAATTTAATAAGATTTAAGACTGAAATTGGATCCACTATCGTTGGACCCCATGTGTACTACTGGTGAAGATGGGCAAGCAGCTTCTCATAAGACCCTTTATTGTATCCTTTTCAATGGAACAACTCTATATGCTAGCCGCTGTTTAGAATAATGAACAAATCGGGAGATCAGAGCCTCTAGTGATGTACTCTACTTTGTGGGATAATATCACGTGGGTTAATCCCGTGACAACCAAATTTACGATAGTGCTATTGTTTGTTGTAGTTTAAACCAAAGATTACAGTGACTAATTGGTTCACGGTCAGATGAGGGATCGTAGACTATTTTATACACATTTTTATATATCTTAATATAATAAGGAAATGTAGACTTACCACTTTGTATTAGAAGAATTGTCATCTTAAATAGAAGCATCAGCTGACTATACAGCTTCAATATTACACTATTAGTTGCACAGCACTATTATTGTTATGTGTATTATGTTACATACTAGATGGATAAAGAGTAAAAATTATATAAGGGAATCTAATGTAAATTCATTCTCAGTAAACCTGCACATTTTTTAGAATACGGATTTTGTGATTGTCACACCGTCGAAACACGATATTGTAAATAAAAATAGAATAATCAAAGAAACATAGATTTACTGTTCAGTACTCAATTTTGTTTCCTGTGCCTATTGTCTGTTTAAAAATTGCTATTATAATAGATATGTTTAAATAAAGACGTATCATATAATGTTTATAGAGAGTATTATATTAAATACACACGAGAATGAGTGAATTGCGTTCCAAATAAGGGTTGCCAGTAATTATCGAATCTAGTACTGGATAAGTCGATATATAGAGTACTATGGTACGCCGTTTATAACATAATTAATAAATACCATTATGTGAAATTGGGCAAATGATATTCTGAATTTAACGTTACTATATAATTAGTTCTATATCATTTAGAACGTATACAATCTTAATTGAGATAAGAAGGTGTTTAGGCAACGAATAGTCATATATATTAAGAGGTGAAACTGTATGTACGTATTACGTGATTCTAAATAAGTTTTATAATCCATAAATACTAATCATAGTTATACATTTATTGTTAAAGGTTTTTTATATTTTACTTAATATTATACTATGTGATGTATTAAAAATTTCTCACAAATATCAATAAAAGTAAAATATTACCTTTCTTATGTACAGTCCAAATACGTCGATATTAGTATATATGCAAAATATCAAAACCAATTACAGTTCGAAACTTAACTATATATATAACATTTCTCAAGGGTGGAGGTGTATTTAAAAATATAGAACAAGACATTTATTATCTTATAATATATTATGAATAATAGAGACCCTTAGTTTTATCACCATGATGTAAAAATTATTTATTTAAATAAATTTTAATACATTTTATATATTTTTTAATCTACTTATTAACACAAATAATTTAATAAATAACTTATTTATTTTAACATTAACTATATAAATAAATAACTTATAATAAAACTCAGAGTATCCACGGTAATAATACCTAATTTGAAAATTTAATGTTCTAAATCTCATATTTGCTCTACAAATGCCTCCTCAGTTACAGTTTGCTAAACTGCGTTACAGTGATGTGATATATTAGGATTTTTTGGGACTATCCTCCCTGATTTCTGTGTTTTATGGGTTATGGGATTTGTGTTAATTAAAGACTTACTTTGTGGATTAGAGAAAGTTATAATCTGTATATAATTTCCTGTAACCTAATAAATATAGCGCTTATAATAGAGTATAGGGAACTCTATATAATTTGTACCTATATCATACCCAGGGCTCAAATCCTCACATACACAACACGTTTATAGGGAGCGTTTTAAAACTGCCAGAAATGCATATATTAGTGTAGTAATTTTCTTTAATTATTTTGAATAATTATTATTGTATATATTTTAGTGTATCACAGAATATACTAGTTATTATATGTAATGTTTATTAATTATTGGTGGATATGTGTAGCTGTTGTGTATTGTGTTATTAAGTTCACTCGTAAAATTTTATTTATATATGGTGTTGTTAATATAATACCATAGAAAATTTCTCACTATACAGACTATATATATAGTGTCTTTAATACAGTATAATAGGCTATATTAACTTATGAATCAAAACATAAACAAAACATCTATAAACAATGCAATATACAAGTGGATCACATTAAATAAAATTATCTCACTTCACACATGAGGAGACATTTTTATAATCCACAATAAATTGTAGGAAAAAAAATAAACGCTTTTGTGACAATTAAGTTAACAAATAGATGATAAAAAAATAGTGGCACGTAACTGTACTGTGATTTAATCGATCATTTGCATTACTTATTTCATGATTACTTTTAGTAAAAACGGTAAGAAATCACTTTTTATTATATAGTATGGCGCCTGAAGGACATTAAAACTCTCGACACAATAGAATGCCTACACAAGAAATATCCTTTTTTATATATATAACTAAGCACAATAATATCCACTCTATTAAGTGGTTATTAAACACAAAAAGTTTAATATGGAACAGAGAGCTACACCGGAGAGTTTCTCGGACGAAATCAGGGCCTACCGGGGGACGAATAGCACTCACGGTCCCTATCAAAAGATCCCACCATTCACACTCCGCTCACGGGATTAGCTCTCGATACCCTTAAAAAAAGGAAATACTGAAAAGGAAGCATTTACTATTTCTCCATGAGAACTATAAGTAGAGAGAGAGAATAAAAACTCTATTAAAAGGTAAACTCACTAGTGACCTCTGTAAATATGCACTGATGAAATTCGCGAAGGGATTCTCTTCGTGTGAGTTTACACGGCAATATGACTCTAGATATCTAAGATATGTATTCTAGTATTAAAGAATGTTATTAATAAAAAATAGTTTAATAGCTATATAAAATTTTTTTTAAGAGTTATCTTCGGATGATGAGATAAGATAATCTCTATGACTGAAAAATATCTTAATAATATTTGAAATATGTTATCTCACAATTTTGTTATGATAGTTTCCATATCTTAGCAGTAACTTAGGTATATAGTGTTACATGTTCTATTGATGCTATCTTCACGTAGCTGGGCTTATACTATTAAAAAATAATAATATTATAACTCCAAAACAATTACAGCAGTACAAAGACTGTGTAACATTATCCACACCTATACATCAATACAACAATCAACACACTTAACACACACTAACTCAACCAACACACACACACACACACACACACACACATCAACACTCACAAAGCTATAAACACCACACACACACACACCACTAACTACATATCATACACACATCATAACATACTAATACCACACAACACTACCACACATACACATAACACTAATCATACTAACACACATACATCAACTATATATAACACACACTAACACACACACTACCACACACACACACACCACTACGCACACAGAGAGAGAGAGAGAGCAATATAATACTATATAGGAGTAGAGATGTAAGAGGTAAAAGACGTTCTATCGCGTATACTACACATTCTCCTAAAACGTAACTAGTCATATTATTTTTAAATAATTATTCTCAGTACTCACGAAATTAAATATAAACCTTACGTATATATATATATACAAACTTACACTCGTAAATATTTTACAAGTACATAAATATATTTAGAGTAAAAAGATATCAATATATATATTTTATATAATATATATATAATAATATATATATATATATATAGTATATTATATTATATATATATATATATATAATTATATTAATTAATATATATAATAATATATAATATATAATATATATATATATATTAATTAATTATATAATATATATATTAATAGGGTCAGACATAGGTATCTAAGCTACCCGGCCTATTCACTTTTTGTTCTGCTTGTATGAATACTCTTTGTATCAGCATTGGAATCTATTATGGCGTCCTTAAGTAAACATTGATATTTATTAATAGAGTACTCTGGGAGAACGAGTTTCCGATGCCAATGGAAGACCGATTGATATTTTGTTTACTTGAATAGATTGCTGAAACAGCTCACATGGTGACATTCCATTCACTCTTTTACTCGCACACAAGGTTGAACTAAATAATTTTAGTGAGAACCGTCGCTCGTTTAATCTAGATGACGAGTCTTGTACAGATAGTTGTCTTTCATTCAAGTACCTAAACTAATGAGATATGCAGAAGCATGTTTCTGGGCCATTCGATGGGTATAAAAGATGCACTCTGGTCCAACTGCGCCAAGGCACGATAAGAGACAGAACACACACATTATGGTGAAAAATAGGATAATAAAATAATAAATAAATAAAATAAAAATAATATAAATAATAACTGTATAAATAAATCTCAAATTAATAAAATTTTCTTTACTTTCATAAATATAATGCTATATATAATATACAATGTTTCTGGTTCTCAGCGTTAAACCTTCAACACTCTTTCTGACCATTTTTTAGCTCTAAATTTTTATAAATTAGTTCACTCTCTTAACTTTGATTATTCTATTCATCTCTCTCTCCTATCCTCTTATACTTATGCATCTCTGTAACGATAATACTGCTCTCTTTAAACATTCTGCTTAATAAAAGCTATATATATATATATATATATATATATGTATAACTTGTCACAAGCTTGCAGTATACCTGTCATCTAGGTAATCTTAGTATCATTTTCTATCATTACGTATGATAATAACGCAATACCATTTGTTGTACTTAATGAATACTTTGGGAATTAATATTTATTTGAAATCAACTAAGAATACATTAATATATATTTTAGTGATACCAGCATAGACTATGAGAAATTTATTATAGTGTTCGTTGTGTCTTTTAGATTTTTTATAAAAATTGTTTTCTACGTTTTCTACACCGATAAACAGCTTGAAATATTCTGAGTGGATTGTTTATGCACTTGACTCCAATTGAATAATCTATTATCTTTGTCCCGCGTGCCTTGTTTCATTATAACTTTAATTTAAAGTGAACATTAATTAATTATATAATATATGTGTGTAATACTATTTTATAAAATAAAATTCGTAATTTTATTATTAAAATATTGAATAATTATAAATAAACAAAAACATATAAAATAAACTCATACTATATATATATAAAATGATTTATTTTTAATTATTTTTTAATTAATATAATTTATTTTATTTGTTATTTTTATTTTTTTTTTTAAATTGGTATTTTTGTTTTATTATATTATTAATAATGGGTTATTATTCACCACCAACGATTTAATTGAACTATATATATACTAAGTAAAGAATTTTTTAAATTTTTTATTCTTTATTATTTTGGCTTTGGAATTAAAAGAATTTTCATGTAAATAAATAACAAAAAAAACATTATATTTTATATTTGAGTTACAGTTTTAACTAAGTAATTTAGAGTTATCAATAATTTTAGTTGATGATATTATATCTCAACAAGAATATATATTCTGTTAATATGTACGGAATTATATAATATTATATATATATATATATATATATTATATATATATAATTATATATATATATATATATATAATTATATATATTAATATTATATTATATAATATATATGGTATATAAATTATATATATATATAATATATATTAATATATTATATATAATAATAATTATATATATATATATATATATATATTATATATTATATTATATATATATATATTATTATATGGGAATAAATGATCCGTTTAATTACATAAAATTCTTAATATATATTGAAATCTAATTTTTATTTTCATTTCAAAACTGAAATATAGGCATTTTAAATACTGGTAAAATATTTTTGTTCAAATTACAGTCTACTCTGTCTCCCTCTTTGAATTCTAAGTAATTTTATATAACTTTATGGCATTATTTTATAATAACTAACCATGTAGAAGTCCTTTATTCAAGATCTAAATTTCTGAATTTAACACTACTATTATCAGTCACTAACACTAGCAAACCTGTCACATACATATCAATACTCTAAACATATCCAAGTAATAATTTTTTAATATTCAATTTTATTATGCTCATAAAAATTTTAATGATAGTAATTATGATTATATTTTTTCTTTAATATTATATTATTATATATTACTATTATTTAGAAAGAAATTTATTGAAGTTAAGTATTATGCAAACTTGCTAAACTTTTTCTTAGTTCTAGTATATTATAAATTAATCTCAGATAGAAAATTAGTAACAATTAAATTTTCTTATCAATACTATATATTGTTAGAATTTGAATAATTAGTTCTTAAACGTGGACGCCATTTTTATGAATTTAAATATAAATCAAACATGATATTATGATTTTTTTAAATATTTTATGTAATTTTTACTATGTATTAAAAATACAATTAAATATTTGTTATTAAATAAAATTAATCTTTTTTATATTATATTTTACATATTAATATTCATCTTTATAATTTGTTTATAGCTCTAATTTAGGCGGATAACTGTATACAACGCAAAAAAAAAATTAATGCTAAAATTCTTTTAAACTATCTGATGTGATCTCATAACCACCTAAATTTCAAAGTCTTCACAAAATCTTCACACTATATTTGTCAGTGACCAATTCCCACACTTAAATACTACTCTAAAACATCATTCACAATAGGTAACAGCTAATTTTATTATCTTTAATAATGATAACACATTTTTTGTCTCTGGTCAACAACTGCAATTTCCTATTTTCTTATGCCTAGAAGGTATGAGAAATGGGTAATATTTCCTCCATACTTTTATTTTGTTAGCAGGGATAATGATATTTAACAAATTTACCAATTTCAATATAAAAAATTGGTGCATATAATCATTTTCGATAAAACAAAATAGAGAAAAACGACATTTAACTGAAAAGTAATGTTTATTTATTCTCAATTTATAAAACAGA
>JABUQX010020585.1:15000-17500 GCA_015478945.1 Trachelipus rathkii | reverse complement strand
TCCGTACCTCACTCCGCAATTAATATTAAACCATTCATCATCTACTCCATTTATTCTTGCACACGATTCACTATCAACATACATACTTTTGATTATACTCAGAAGCCAGCCACCAATACCGTATATCATTAAAACCTGCCACAGAGCTTGTTACAAGCCCACAAAATCTAAATATAGTTTATAAATCTTCTCCTATTTTCTCACTCATTTGCTTCAAAATGAAAATTTTATCTACACATCCTCTACCAGTTCTAAATACACATTATTCTTTAAGGAGAGGGAATGGGAAAAATATTTTTTTAATTTTATTGGGATAAACGATACACCATTCGAAAGAGAAAAGCAAACTCTTCATTTTTATATCGATATCATTTGCAAAATGTCTGGTAGATTTTGAGTAATTTCATCCCAAATGTCATGAACCAGCAATTACTCAGCAATTTTTAAAAGTGAATTCCTGCTGAACAACAAAAGACTTGTAAACACGGACTTCACTGAAATATTCGCAAGACATAGATGTTTTATAAAATATCTAAAACGTAGCAAAGTTATATAAATTTTTTTTGTGCAAAATATGGCTTATTTTCTTTTTTCTTAAAACTATAAAGTTACAAAAAACATAAAAATATATTTTATTTGAACGAATCATTCATCAAATGTAACTAAACATATAAAAAATAGAAAACATAGGAGAAAACTATATAAATGTCTGGCGGATTTTTTGCTATATTCCAAAATATCAACTCGATGTAGAAAAAAATATTTATGCATTAAAAAGCCAAGAAGTTTTCAAAGGATTTCTCATGATTAGCGGCAAAACCGTTGGGAGTACGAAATATTAATCTACATAAAATATGTATGACTTTTAGAGTTGCACAAGTTGTGAAAGTTTCATTGTAATCGGATAAATATTATAAAAGTTACGTGCCAAAAATTATATATATATATATATATATATATATATATATATATAGTAATATATATATATATATATATAGATATAGAAATTATATTATATCATAATATATATATATATATATATATATATATATATATATATATATATATATATATATATATATATATATATATATATATATATATATGATAATATATAATGTGGTTTAAATCTTGTGGAGTGTAGACGTGTTTGAAAGTGCTCTATGTTGAAAGTTTATCTTTTATTTTATTATGTTATTATTACGCCTAGATGTGAGTATTTGTAGGAAAGTGTATGTGTGTGTTCTTCAAATCATATTTTTTTCATTAAATTATATCACTGGAAATTAATTAATTACTCGTTTCGGAACGAGGTTCTGCCAGTTTTAAAAGATGTTCTATTTTTTTTTTTTTGCTTTTAGTTTAGGTTTTAAAAAATTTTAATATTGCCTATCCGAGTGTTGGTAAAGTTTTATAGGTTTAAGTTTTATTTTTTTCATGTATAAGTATTTGACTTTTAACTAATGTTACCTACTTATATGTTTTAAGTTAGGATTTAGTTTATGTTCAGTGTTTTATCCAAACATCTTCGTTTGTTATAGTCAGTTTTTGTTATATTGTCCTGATTTGTTGTTTGTTGATGTGGTGTGTGTGTGTGCGCCTGGGGTGTGTGTGTGTGTGTGTGTGTGTGTGTGTGTGTGTGTGTGTTGTGGTGTGTTGGTGTGTGTGGTGTGTGTGTGTGTGTGTGTGTGTGTAAGAGCCATCGGGTAGGGCACGGCTTTCTATTTACTTCACCAACATTCCGAGCTTAAAATTCTAATCATGTATCTGTGCAATATCACCTCTCTAACTCTAACCCTAACCTTTTGCTCTTGTCTGAGGACTCAGATGGCTAAGAATGGGCATCAGGACTTAACCTCTTAAGTATCCAACATAACTTATTTCATAATTTCCGTCTGAAGGGTGGAGTGTGTGCCTTTGTAAACATTAATACTCCTGTAACACATCTCGTGAATCTCGAATCTCCTAAACTCGATGTTCTGTGGCTTAAAATCTTTCTTCCCTCTTTTTACTACAATAATCTTGTGTTCTGCTACTGTTCATCCTAACAAGAACAGGATTTTTCACTCCTTCTTGTGAATATCTTACTACTTTCTCCACGAGACTGTTATATCTTCTCATCCACAATACTGAGGTCCTCTATTTAGGGATTTTCAATGTCAGCAGTTTGAATGGTTGGACTCATTTAATACTAATGGAAATGGAGAGGCAGCCATTCAAAAAGTGTTCTTAACGATCTGAGCAACTAATTAAAGAACACACCCACATTCCGGATCGTCCCAACCAAATTTCTGAACACACTTTGACTATGTTTTACCACTTATCGTCTCTCTATAAAATTACACCACCTGATTGCTCCTATTGTAAATCTGACAACAACCTAATTATCTCTAATTTTAATACTTTCTCTCCAACAGCTCCACCCTGCCCTATGCGTTTTTCTGGCACTTTATTCGGCTGATGGGGGCCTTACTCCGTTTCTACGCAAATATAATTGGAA
>JABUQX010020585.1:0-10000 GCA_015478945.1 Trachelipus rathkii | reverse complement strand
TCATCCTCAGTTGGACCATATGCTATATCATAAATACTTTAACCTTCATAAATTAAGCTTCACCACTAGTATTCTAGTACTCACACTAGCAAAATCCACCATAGCTCTGTAACACAACTCACAAATCAGAATCGTAACTTTTCTCTCACCCTTCATTGCCCTCCATTCTAGCACAAAGGCATTTCGTCCCACAACTCTTTTCTTCACAGATTCCTTTTATCTTATTTCCGTCACAGCAAGCAAATCAAATTTTCCTATATAAATTCATCACCCCTCTCCTCTTTTCTTCGCCATTTATTCCTCTAGCATTCCACGTACTCAGACATTCAATACAGTTTCTCCGAAAGATAACTAGGTATCATACGACAGACACGACCAGCTTCGAGGCACGCATAAACATTTCTAGCCTAAAGATAAATTATAGTAGGTCGCTAACCCAACTGCCACTGTCCTTTTAGTCGTCAACTACGTGGAAATTCTTTCTTCCTCACACACACAGCGAAAAATATGATTTTTTTTTTATTTTGTCTGTCTTAAATTGTGTTTAATGGTGTATATAGGTTGTGTGTGCTGTCGTGTAGTGTGCGTGATGTGCTGTGTAACTGAAAGATTACATGATGTTAAGAAGAAGATGTGTATCCAAATAAACAACAAGAGGGTGAATGAACCATTGACATTGAACACTGTAGCGTAATTTATATATTATATATATATATATATATTATACATTATATATATTAACACCAAATATATACTATTATTTCATTAACCAGTATATATATATATATATATATATATATATATATGTAGAGGTGTCTACATTTGCTCCTGTTACACAGTAACAAATTAACTCTTTTTTTTTAAACGAATTCCAACTCTGACTTAATTTGCAAGTTCCACTTCTGACTCGTAAATTTAAGAACAATTATTAAATAACTTTCCACCCTCATTATACAAATTATTATATGACCTTGATGTTTTTCAGTTAACATATGAGACAAGTTCTCCTTAAGTAAAATTAATCTTAGTTCCTTAATCGTAAATAAAAACTTATAATCATAATCTTCGGATTAATAAGGTCAGTTCTAACCGTTTTTTAGTCATAAGTGCTTTTTGCTTGCTTCTTACTTAATTACATGAGCATATGAAATAAGGCATGCTTAATTCATAAATCCAATCCCCTAAATATTCATATTACAGTTCGTCTTCGGATACTTCTTCATTGTCTGTCTGTAAAAGAAACAACGTTCATAAACATCAAATCCCCACTAGGGGTAAGTAAAAGTTCTAAGTAGAAAATGGAAATAATCTTAAGTTAAAATTACTATAGTTTAATTTCCATTTTTAGGTTCCATTCTTGGGCACCTTTTATCCAGTTTCATCTGAATTGAAGTTCAACCCATTCCATCCTTGGGTACAATTTTATCCTTGGCTTCATTTGAATTGAAGTTCAACCCGTTCCATCCTTGGGCACATTACCTTCTTGGGTTCAGAAATATACCGTCACATGCTGGACACAGTACAACTTGTATATGTAATACTGAAGCTTCAGTATATTTGAACATTTGTTGCCCTTGTGTTTGTGAATTCCCCACATTGTCTCTGTCCCCTGCTTAAGATAAGTTGTTAAATCATTGTCACAGACAATTTCATGGTATCTTACTCTTTAATTGTAATCATTCATAATACTATTACATCTCGTTCGTGAACGCTGTAGTCATCTTTTTATTTTGGACAATCTTATTACTTGGTTGAAAGTTGCATTCTGTACAATTTGATTGGTGGTGAAAGTTCCTGTTGGAAACCTTGTTCTGTTGTGTGTTGTTGTTCTTTCTTCTTCAATAAGTATTTACTTATTAGTGATAAAAGTACATACTTCTTTTCATATCATTATTTATTCCTTGGATGACTAATTATGTCAACTTTTTAGGCATTCCTCTTAGTTAAGTCTAACACTGAATGGTCTTTATTTAGTCATTCCTTTGTGGACCTTATATTTTATTTATTTCAATTATTCCCTTTATCGTCTTAATTTAGACATACATGAATTATCTCGTCATCGCCATTGCTGAATTACTTGTACATAAATGTAAATCCTGTTTAGACTCTACATTGTACATAATAAGTGAATAAAACCATTTTTTTTCTTGAGTTTCATTCGCCTGGTGTTACAACGTAATTGTGTGCTATTTTTCCCTCTATTATTCAACCCTCCTTATAAACTTGCTGTCTTGGTGTGTTACTACATTCTTACGTTCCCCACATCTTTGAAGCGCGACCCCTACACAAGAGGAAAGTTCAAGAGACACATACCTCTGGCCGAGGTATCAAAAACTTATATTTCAGACGAAGATATCTGGCCACCCCCCCTGAAACTTCCTCGTACCTGGATTTCCTTTATAAATCTTTAAGGTACAATATTTTGTTTGGTTTGTCATTTTTTTTATTATAGCAGCTAAGCATATATAACTAGTTCGGTATTTTAAGAATTATTGACATTTTCAGAAACCAAATTTCGAACGCGTGAGTGAACCGTTGCTTCACTCACCGTAACATACTTAAAATTGAATTGGCGCCCGAACAGGGACTTTGTTCTTGTGTCGGGTTGCGTTAAATTCATAACTTGTGACTCTGTTCACAACTTATTCATCTCGGTTTTGGTTTCTTTGTCTTTCATTATGTCGAATGACCACATAAATAATTCTTATACTTACGGTTCAGTTCCTCCTGGTTTTGCTCCGTTACCTTCTCAATCTATTCGCAATACGAACATGTATTCGAATAATTATACTTCAAATAGGTTCGATCAAGATTATTATCAAAATAATCTCTTACAAGAATTCCCATTGCGTAATTCTCAAACTTTTTATTCTAAAAGTTATGGATCATATGGTAACAAATACCCAAATGAAAATACATATTCGTATTCGCCGATCCCTAATCGAGCTTACGGTTACTCTAATTATCCTCGTGATTATTCCCATAGTTATCTTCGTAACGATTCTCGTACTTACCCTCGTGAGTATTCCCCTAATTGGTCTCAACATAGACCGTCACCTTATTCTCGACCTCAGACACGGAGATCCCCTTATTTTCAACCTCAGACACAGAGACAGTTTGATAGACTTGACTCCTCGGATGACTTAACCATACAGTTAGACATGTTAAGAGAAAACATTGCTCTCTTAACCAAACTTTTACAAAACACCCAAAATATGTTATACAATCTTCAACAAAAAGAAGATTCCCGTAACATATTTAAATCTCGAATTTTCCATCCTTCCAATCGTAATTATACATCTTATAGTCCTAAGAACACCGCTGGTTCTCGTTATTATCGAGACAGCCATTTTAGCCCTTCGTCCTCTGTAAATTCAAGGACCTCTTCTCGTAACATAGACTTTCATAAAAATACCTCACACACAAACTTAAATCTTGTGTGGTGTGATTACTGCGGTATTCAAGGCCACTTAATACAAGATTGCTATAAGTACCTCGGTATTTGCAGTTACTGCAAAAAGGAAGGGCATGTGAAGGCCACGTGTCAAGTCCGTAGGACTCCTCTTTCTTCACCTTCCACTCCTAAAATAAAACATTGTCCCTTTTGTAAAGGCCCTCATTCGGGTATTAAATGTTCCCACCGAACGCCTCCCAGACAAGAGACAACACAATATAGACCTCCGACAAAGGAAAGTTCCCCTTGTGATTCCTTAACGGGGTCTGTAAAATCTGTAGAGTCTACATTCGTTCCCCTACTAACATAAATCACGAAACTCCCAGACTTCAGACATCACAACTTGATGACACACCACTGCCTCAACGTTTGAACGATTCTTGTGACTCTTGTGGGAAACCACCTCACGAAGGACAATGTCAAGGACTTGACAAAGTCGAGCAACCCTTAATTCCTACAGAAACAAATTCTGAGGAAATTATCCCCGTAATAAATTCAATCACTGTTTTACCCCCGGATGAACAAATCACTGACATTGCTACTGACACTGACATGGACAAAACTAAAACCACTGACGTTACCTTAGATACTGTTCCTACTGTGACACAGCCTCATGTTTCCTCTAGTCAAAACTTTAGTCAAAATATTGATGCCAAGGTTTCCTATAATGAACCTTTGGTGACCCCTGTTGCCTCTTCTCCAAATAACTTCGGTGTCTCTTCTCGTTCCCCTGTAAATGAAAGTACAGAACTCATCCTTGATGGTGACTCACCTGATGAAATTTTTCTAATCGAATTACCAAAGGGAGGTGACTCATTGTACCAGTGTTTTTCGATATTTCTATACAACACTCAAAATCGACATTTTGAACTTCGTGACATTTTGGCTCTTGAACTGGAAAAACATCCTAAGAAATATAAAATACAAAGGATGCAGTTACGAGAGGGGCTTAGCATATTGAGGTGTTCCGGTCAAATGCCAATTCCGGAAGTAATAACCGCGTTCATGATGTTATACAAAACTCCCGTATACATTTACATGTATCATGTTAATTCAAGCCCCATTATTCATGGTTCTGAACTTAAAAATAAACCCTGTCACTTATTATGTGTAGGCGACGGGAATTATAATTACCTAGTGCCTACTGCCGCAGAATTTGAATCTTTGGTTTCTCAGATGAAATTATATAAGCTTTAAATTTTTGATCTTCATTATATAAATTTTCGAGAATGTTATAAACTACATCATGTGAAAAGGTTTATCATTTGTCATAAAATTCTCCTAATCTCTTAATCTAAATTTTGATAAATCTTACCATAAAATTCTACCATCCCAGCCTTATTTTAATATCTCTATTTCTTAAAATAACTTTTCTCGTGTAAGAAGCAAGAGAACTTTAAGGGTTTATTAAAGAAAAATACATAACTGATGGTATTCAATAATCAATAATTCCACTAGGAGTACAGTTTATAAAATATTGTAAACAAATTCCGTGTGGAAAGATAATCATAAATGGTATAAAGTTTATACTATTTGTGAAATAATAGCCCCATAACGCCATTTTTTGTATTTTTAAATAAAAATACATAAATGACCTTAAATCAGTATTCTGTTTATAATTTTATGCTAATAATAAGAACGTAAGGTTTTATCATTACCTTATCTTCAACTTATGCATTTTATTTTATAATTTTATATACGTGTCATGTTATCGTTATTCTTTATTTTAATAACTTATCATATTCGTGTATTAATCTCCGTATTGATTTTTCAGAGCCGAACCTCGCTTTCCTGCAATGCGCTTATTCCTCTCTTTGTTTGTTTTTTTTTGAGTTGTAAATGATTCATTGCTTGTCGTGTGCCGTGCATGATTGCAGATTTTTTGTTATGGTGTTCTGAATGAACCGGATAAAATTAAACATAAGTTGTTTCACTGTCGCGGTCATAAATCTTACACACTGAATTTTTACATTATTCATCATATTCGTTTCCTCACTCTCCTCGTTTGAATTCGTTTTTACTTAAACGTTCAAAATGGGGGGGAGCTTAATCTTAGCGGGGAGGAATGTAGAGGTGTCTACATTTGCTCCTGTTACACAGTAACAAATTAACTCTTTTTCTTTAAACGAATTCCAACTCTGACTTAATTTGCAAGTTCCACTTCTGACTCGTAAATTTAAGAACAATTAAAATAACTTTCCACCCTCATTATACAAATTATTATATGACCTTGATGTTTTTCAGTTATCATATGAGACAAGTTCTCCATAAATAACATTAATCTTAGTTCTGTAATCTTAAGTAAAAACTTATAATCATAATCTTCGGATTAATAAGGTCAGTTCTAACCGTTTTTTAGTCATAAGTGCTTTTTGCTTGCTTCTTACTTAATTACATGAGCATATGAAATAAGGCATGCTTATTTATAAATCCAATCCCCTAAATATTCATATTACAGTTCGTCTTCGGATACTTCTTCATTGTCTGTCTGTACAAGAAACAACTTCATAAACATCAAATCCCCACTAGGGGTAAGTAAAAGTTTCATAGTAGAAAAGTGGGAAATAATCTTAAGTTAAACATTACTATAGTTTAATTTCCCATTTTTAGGTTCCATTCTGAGGCACCTTTTATTCCGTTCATCTGATTGGAAGTTCAACCCATTCCTCCTTGCGGTACAATTTATATCCTTGGCTTCATTTGAATTGAAGTTCAACCCGTTCCATCCTTGGGCACATTCAAATCTTAGGTTCAGAAATAAACATTCAAGTGCTGGACGCAGTACTATCGTACATAACTAAATCTGAAGCTCAATATATTTGAACATTTATTGCCCTTGTGTTTGTGTATTTCCCAACATTGTCTCTGTCCCCTGCTTAAGATAAGTTGTTAAATCATTGTTACAGACAATTTCATGGTATCTTACTCTTTAATTGTAATCATTCATAATACTATTACATCTCGTTCGTGAACGCTGTAGTCATCTTTTTATTTTGGACAATCTTATTCTTGGTTGAAAGTTGCATTCTTTACAATTTAATTTGTGGTGAAAGTTCCTGTTGGAAACCTTGTTCTGTTGTGTGTTGTTGTTCTTTCTTCTTCAATAAGTATTTACTTATTAGTGATAAAAGTACATACTTCTTTTCATATCATTATTTATTCCTTGGATGACTAATTATGTCAACTTTTTAGGCATTCCTCTTAGTTTTAAGTCTAACACTGAATGGTCTTTATTTAGTCATTCCTTTGTGGACCTTATATCTTATTTATTTCAATTATTCCCTTTATCGTCTTAATTTAGACATACATGAATTATCTCGTCATCGCCATTGCTGAATTACTTGTACATAAATGTAAATCCTGTTTAGACTCTACATTGTACATAAATAAGTGAATAAAACCCATTTTTTTTTTTTTTTCTTTTTGGAAAATATTTTTTAAACAATTCTTTTTCTTGAGTTTTATTCGCCTGGTGTTACAACGTAATTGTGTGCTATTTTTCCCTCTATTATTCAACCCTCCTTATAAACTTGCTGTCTTGGTGTGTTACCACATTCTTACGTTCCCCACATCTTTGAAACGCGACCCCTACACAAGAGGAAAGTTCAAGAGACACATACCTCTGGGCCGAGGTATCAAAAACTTATATTTCAGACGAAGATATCTGGCCACCCCCCCTGAAACTTCCTCGTACCTGGATTTCCTTTATAAATCTTTAAGGTACAATATTTTGTTTGGTTTGTCATTTTTTTTATTATAGCAGCTAAGCATATATAACTAGTTCGGTATTTTAAGAATTATTGACATTTTCAGAAACCAAATTTCGAACGCGTGAGTGAACCGTTGCTTCACTCACCGTAACATACTTAAAATTGAATTGGCGCCCGAACAGGGACTTTGTTCTTGTGTCGGGTTGCGTTAAATTCATAACTTGTGACTCTCTTCACAACTTATTCATCTCGGTTTTGGTTTCTTTGTCTTTCATTATGTCGAATGACCACATAAATAATTCTTATACTTACGGTTCAGTTCCTCCTGGTTTTGCTCCGTTACCTTCTCAATCTATTCGCAATACGAACATGTATTCGAATAATTATACTTCAGATAGGTTCGATCAAGATTATTATCAAAATAATCTCTTACAAGAATTCCCATTGCGTGATTCACAAACTTTTTATTCTAAAAGTTATGGATCATATGGTAACAAATACCCAAATGAAAATACATATTCGTATTCGCCGATCCCTAATCGAGCTTACGGTTACTCTGACTATCCTCGTAACTATTCCCATAATTATCCTCGTGATTATTCCCATAATTATCTTCGTAACGATTCTCATACTTACCCTCGTGGTTATTCCCCTAATTGGTCTCAATATAGACCATCACCTTATTTTCAACCTCAGACACAGAGACAGTTTGATAGACTTGACTCCTCGGATGACTTAACCATACAGTTAGACATGTTAAGAGAAAACATTGCTCTCTTAACCAAACTGTTACAGAACACCCAAAATATGTTATACAATCTTCAACAAAAAGAAGATTCCCGTAACATATTTAAATCTCGAATTTTCCATCCTTCCAATCGTAATTATACACCCTATAGTCCTAAGAACACCGCTGGTTCTCGTTATTATCGAGACAGCCATTTTAGCCCTTCGTCCTCTGTAAATTCAAGGACCTCTTCGCGTAACATAGACTTTCATAAAAATACCTCACACACAAACTTAAATCTTGTGTGGTGTGATTACTGCGGTATTCAAGGCCACTTAATACAAGATTGCTATAAGTACCTCGGTATTTGCAGTTACTGCAAAAAGGAAGGGCATGTGAAGGCCACGTGTCAAGTCCGTAGGACTCCTCTTTCTTCACCTTCCACTCCTAAAATAAAACATTGTCCCTTTTGTAAAGGCCCTCATTCGGGTATTAAATGTTCCCACCGAACGCCTCCCAGACAAGAGACAACACAATATAGACCTCCGACAAAGGAAAGTTCCCCTTGTGATTCCTTAACGGGGTCTGTAAAGACTATAAAGTCAGTAAACATTCGTTCCCCTACTAACATAAATCACGAAACTCCCAGACTTCAGACATCACAACTTGATGACACACCACTGCCTCAACGTTTGAACGATTCTTGTGACTCTTGTGGGAAACCACCTCATATATATAATAATATATATATTATATATATATATAATAATATATTTATATATATATATATATATATATATATATATATATATATATATTATAATATATATTTATATATATATTATATATATATATATATATAATACTATAATATGTATATATATATATATATATATATATATATATATATATATATATATTATATATTTATATATAATAATATATTATATATATTATATAATTTATATCATATATTATATATATATAATATATATATATATATATATATTAAGTAGTATTCTTCCACTCTTCCGCGCGCCCACCCTTTTCGTATCGAAGGAGCAGAAGCATCGGTCTGAAACTATGGAAATATAAGGTATTATATGTGTTAAGGACGAAACAGGGTAAATTTTGCAAGTCTGTAGGATGTATAATAGAGGGGGAGTCACCCCCGAGGGTGGACGCCGATATTTGGTTTACGCTCGCGTTGGCGGCTTCTGAGAGAGCAAGATTAGGCCTAACAAGCGTTCGGGCGACCGACAGACACAGACTGAGCGCGCGTGCGCATACACATACACATTATTATTATTATTATTATTATTATTATTTTATTATTATATTATATTATTATTATTATTATTATTATTACGGCGAAGAAATTGAGATCACGGAGTGATCTCAATTTCGAGGTGTCTTGTGCTCCGACTCCGACTCCGACTCCGACTCCGGCTCCGGCTCCGGCTCCGGTTCCATGGTTCGGTTTGGTTCAGACATCGGTTAGTGTTATCTTTATTATTATTATTATTATTATTATTATTATTATTATTATTTATTATTATTATTATTATTATTATTATTATTATTATTATTATTATTATTATTATTATTATTATTATTATTATTATTATTATTATTATTATTATTATTATTATTATTATTATTATTATTATTATTTATTATTATTATTTTTTGTTATTATTTCCACCGAGGTTGCTTCTTCGCATCCAGTTCTAAGTCCAATATATATCTACATGGGTTAGGGTTATCGTATCTGGTTAAAATTTGGAGGGGTTAGATGGGGAGGATAACCTCTTTGTATAACGAACGTTTACGTCCCCGCCGGGTCCCCGAGGGGACCCTACCCCCCTTTAAAAAATCAAAGTGTTCGTAATTGATTGAAATTTGGATGAGAGGATTCAGAGTTGAATTTCTAAAACTGATTATGTGAATCTGAGGAGTTGACTCCGGCACCGGTGCTGAGCACTGCGGTGCCCCCGAGTTAATAAACATTCGATATATAAACAACAATGATTGGTGTCCTTATAAGGTTATCGAGTCGTTATGGAGTTTCTCGAATATGATGATTATAAGTCCGTATAGGGTGTCTAC
>JABUQX010020584.1:25000-26629 GCA_015478945.1 Trachelipus rathkii | reverse complement strand
TTCAAGATCTTAGATAGAATACAAGTAAGAGCTATAGGGCGATAGTTGAAGGATCAGAGCGGCTGCCTTTTTTCGGAATAGTTGGAATGTGCGTGCTTCAACACTGAGGAAAGTGCTAGTATTGAGACATAGAGGGTATAGTTGATAGAGAGGCAGGGATAGCACAGAAGCACACTTCCTCAAAGCTCGGGAAGAAATGCCATCCGGGCCACCCGCCTTCCCTAACGTTCGTAGGGTTTCAGGAGCCCATGCATCCGATCAAATTTAATCACAGGCAAAGGCATAGGACAACCTGAGAGGATGAAAGGAGTAGGATGAGGAATGCCAGAATCGTCCAGTTGAGGTAGAGGAAAATAGGAGGCCGAAGAATGGCCTTTTTAGTTGGAGAATTAGCAACAGAAACATCCGATCGGAATAAGAGGGGAAAAGACAGATTTACAGAAGTGGTTTGAGATGTATTTTGGGTAAGAGATTATAAGATTTTTCAGTAGGGAAACTAAGGAGGTTACCACACTTTCGTTTGATGGAAAGCCCGCTTTGCTCGTCGAAGATTTATCCCTGCAACGATTCTAGCTGAATGAAAATTAGCAAGAGTGATAGGAGAACGAGAATTTTTCCACTCCCGATACGCACTGTCTCTAGCCTGAATGGCCAGAGAACAAGCACGATCGAACCATGGATTATGAGGAGAGAAAGATTTAGTCGAAGAAGGAATGAACCTGTCAGTCCCATCAACGATACAGTCCCAACCTTATCGGCAGAAGTCGAAGCGTCAACAGAGACAAAGCAGTCATTCCAATTATAGTTATCGTAGAAGCAACGCAAGGCGGATCGGCCCGATCAAAGCTGCCAGAAAAAAAGCGTAGGGCAGGATGGAGCTGTTGGAGAGAAAGTATTAAAATTAGAGATATATAAGGTTGTGGTCAGATTTACCATAGGAGCGAAGTGGTGTATTTATAGAGAGAACGACTAGTGGTGAAACATAGGTCAAGTGTGTTCAAGAATTGGTTGGGACGATCCGGAATGTGTGTGGGTTCTTTAATTAGTTGCTCCAGGTCGTTGAGAATGCTGAATGATTCGGCCTCCTCCCTACCTAAATCAGTATGAAAGGACCCGACCATTCAGTGTTGTGTACATTGAAATCCCTAAATAGAGGACCTCAGTATTTGGATGAGAAGATATAACAGTCTCGTGAGAAGTAGTAAGGTATTCAAAAAAGGCGTGAAAATCTGTTCTGTTAGGAGAACAGTAGCAGAAGCACAAGATTATTGTAGTAGAAGGAAGAAAGTTTAAGCCACAGAACATCGAAGTTAGGAGATTCGAGATTCTCGAGACGTGTTACAGGAGTGTTTATGTTTACATAGGCACATACTCCACCCTTTAGACGGAAATTATGAAATAAGTTATAGTTAGATATATTAAACGAGTTAGAGGATGAATTCTTAGCTATCTGTGTCTCAGACAGAGCAAAGGTTAGGGTTGAATTAGAAGGGTGGGTATCACGGAGCAGAATTTAGAGAGTAAGTCGCGGATGTTGATAAAGTCGATAGAAAGCCCGCGTCTGTGCAAATACTGCAATAACAACAGCAAAAACAGCAAAACTTATAGTACAAAAACAGACAGGCAAAA
>JABUQX010020584.1:0-20000 GCA_015478945.1 Trachelipus rathkii | reverse complement strand
CTTTATACACTGATCAACGGATACATGCTGAACGCAAATAAAGTTTTTACATTAATAAAGCTACTTAGCATCATCTAACTATGAATACAACTACAGAACATAAGATTATATCTTAAACAGAATAAATGGTTAACGTTAACAAAGTTCCACAATTAACAACAGTAACTAACATAATATCCAAAAACGTAACTTATTCACGCTGCCACATGTTCCCAACATAATGGTTAATTTTACATTAAATATGGTAATATTAAAAATTACCATAACTTGTTTAATTATCACAGACCAGCAGAAAGAAAAAGCAATGTAATAGCAAGTTTTTATTATAAAGCCACAAAGCATTGCTAGAAACTAAGAATATAATATAAACGACAAATCTGTCACCCATAAAATAAACAAAGATATTATAAAAGCGTTCAACTATCAACAGTAAAAGTAACTAACAAGACCACAAAACAGAATCCATTCACACTCTTATCAAACATCATCAACATGACAACACTTACAGTAACATAAGAATATTAATGTTAGATTATAACTCTTACCTAACCAGCATAATACCTAATGGGTAAAGATAAACAAAGTTTACTTTCTGTAAAGCTAAACTATGAACATAACGTACTTAACACACAACAACTAGCGAATAATCAGCTATCATTAACAAATTTGTTGGTAAAATGATCATACAACACAGAAGAAGACAAGTTTTTTATTTTATAAATATATAATTTATCTAGCTCATCAGAACATGATAAAAATACATAAAACCATATAAATACATAAAATATGTTAATTATAAATATAATAATTCATCTAATCAGAGAACATAGAATTCAAGTTGGGTAAGTTCTATATATCTTCATAAAAGATCAAACACCCTTGAAAGAATGTAGCATAAATGCCTTCAGCAACACTTAAACCATTTTTCGGCGTATTTCGATTCAGCAGCACTCATTCTCTCATACAAGAGAGATGTAAACTCATCCAAGATAACAACACACGCTACGATTTCGACAACAGGTAAAGTTGAGTTTTGGCAGACAAGTAGTAAGAGTGGTTAAAGCCTGATGATATATTGTCAGTTAACAGTATCAGTATGAATTAAGAAAATACAAACAATGGAAGAATAGAATATTAATGTTCATCTGAACACCTGGGAGCAACAGATATAAACGAGTCTGCGTTTGAAGAGTTATTTCAACATATAACGTTACTCTACATTGACACATTAATATTAACAAGAATTTATCATATCTTTGTCTAATTATCATAAAGACCAACGAATATTTAAACATAACAAAGTTTTATCCATACATAACAAAAAATAAGTTCTTTATATAATAACCATCGAAGAGAGCTAACGTAATGTTACATTAATAAAGCTAATATAACATAACCTGAACTAACAGCAATGCGCCAACGACAATCCCACACAAACTACTAACATTAACGGCACTTTAACAGTACTAACACTTTCGTAAAATACCATTTCCACATATTCTAAATACATCAACAGTTAATTTGCCATCATCGTAAGAGCTTCAACAAAATTTAAAGACCTGTCTACCATACGTGACAGCCAATATAATGCTAATAAAATAATTTACATCACAATATTTAACAAAATTGAACACCTGCCCAATAACGCACCTTTACTTATAGCACCAGAACATAACAAAGTTGGCAACCATACAAAAATAACAATAAAAATTTTTTATCCCGACATATCATAAAAATAAGTTCAATATGCGTGGTTGCCGTCAGATTTAGCCAGCAATCGGGGTAAACAAACACTCATCTCGCAAACCCTACCCACGCTCAGAATTGACCAAGTCACGTGCGATATTTGGATAAACATAATAAATAAGCTCGGTATACTTCAACCTACGAAATATATTGCTACCAAACAGCAAAGACACGCTGACGATAACATAATCAAGCAACTAAGAATATAATAAACAGCGCAAACATACGCGGGCCAATCAGCTAACAATTTTCGATTTTGCGACGTCAGGTAAAGAAGGCTGTACCGCTACAATACTGATATGATCCTCACTCTTCTCGCCATCAGGAACAAAATCTCAACAGCGACCAAGAATCATCAGACACAAAGATCTGAACCAGACATATCATCTTTCGTCAAAGATGTCACTGTTTAGAGTATGTTATAATTTGACTTATGAAGAAACGTAGACATTATCAAATTTCTAGGGCAAACCTATTACTCAACAAAACTTAACCTAGGCTCACGCTCTACCACATCATCGTCAGCCGATTACAGCGGCACATATTACAAAAACTCATCATATTTCCTCAACAAACTTCAGTGTTATTTTGGACTTTGTTTTAGCAATATTTTACATAACCTATCTAACTTACTTAGCAACAACGTACTATTAGCGGAGAGAATTTTAAATAACATTACCTTCCGAAGAATGTTGCAGTTGGATGCGCCTATAAACGGGTGCGAATCTTGAGAGGGGGATCACCCCGGAAGGCGGCGGGCATTACCCTCCGGTAAGGCCTCTGCCTCTTTCGGGAAGCTGAGCCCAAAGCCTAAAAATGCAAGAGAATTAAAAATCTCAGTGCTTAACAGCTTGACAAAAAAAATTACCAATTTATGACTTTAGATACTATTAGATCGTTTCTGCCAGTATGGCAAAATTTTGAAGCTTTGGCTTCTCTATTTAAAAACTAAATCAGATGCCATTGAGAATAGAGTACAAAACAACTGAGCGAAACCAGTATGAAAGACTACTTAATAAAATATTGATTTCATTTTTATCTTGCTTTGCTGTGATGTTCTGAAGAACCATTGATCTAAGTTTAGAAGCAAGAACGAATATACGTTACCCAGCTCATAAAAATTAATCAAGTAAATTGTTTAATGAAAGAAAGAGCAAACATCGACATTATTATCTAGGAGCCTTAAAAGCGGAGAAATTTAGCTTTTAAAGGAGTTACCTGTAAAAGCGACAGCCGATAAGAGGGCAATCATCGATACAGTTAAAGTATTAATGTCAGTTTAAAGAGTGTATTCAAAAACGACTTGTTTTTAAAAACCTTATTATCTACAGTAAGTTATAAAAGGATTGCAGCAATTGGCCAGACTTAACCTTTAGTGAAACAGAACAAAGAAAATGTGTGTGAACCAGATTTGGGCTTCCTGGGATAAAACTAAGGGGATTTCGAGAGTACCCCAGAAAAGATAACTCTATCAGCCTGTTATTTTTGAATGTATTACTAATCCAGTTTCAAGTGAGTGAAACGTACTCATGAATTTAATATTGACTCGAACAAGTACCGAAGGTAACTTCAGTTCGTTAGAAGAAATTATTAGGACCCTCCCTGAGCTTATTTATGTAAAGGCTAGGTTTTGGTGACGTCAATTGGCTTCCATTAATTGAAAAGTAAGAAGAGGAGTCGAAATAGTAGTAAGTTTCCTATGCTGGGGTCTGAAAATTATTATAAGGTGTAACATAAACCGTTAGCTTTCCTTTGCAACCTTTATTCATTAATGCGTTATATATATATATTATACATATTATTATTATTATATGTTATTATATATATATATATATATTACATATTATTATTATTATATTATATTATATATATATATATATATATATATATAATATATATATATACATAATATACATATACATATATACATATATACAGTTATATATATATATATATATAGATATATATATATATATATATATTATATATATATACATATATATAGGTATATATTTATATATATATAATATAAATCTTAACAATATATATATACATATATATATATATATATTATTATTATATATATTATATATATAGTATATGTATATATAATATTTATGATATATATATATATAATATATATATATATATATATATATGAATTTATATATTCGTCTATGGGCAGTAAATATAAGAGTATAAGTTATGCAAAAATATATATATATATATATATATATATATATATATATATATATATATATATATATATATACATATACATTGTCTATATATATATATATATACATATATATATATATATATAATATATATATACATATAGTATGCATATATATATATACCTCTTGTCCCAAAGTAAGTTTACTGAATATCCCATGAACGACTGAGCGGCCTCAGCCCGAAAGGCTGAGGCCTTACCCCTCCTTCGAAGGGGTAATGCCCGCTTAACGCTCGGTGATCTCCTCCAGGATTCACACCCTTTCAAGCAGTAGCATCCTCTTTGGGTTTTCCTCGGAAGGTAATGTGCTGTTTAGATACTCTTGGTTAAAACCAAGTTGTATTCGTAAGTTAGGCACGTTATGTTAAATATTACTAAGACAATGTGAAAATAACACTGATTTGTTAGAAAAATGATGAGTTTTTGTAAGATACATCATGTTAACTGACGATTTATGTATTAGAAACGTGAGCCCAGGTTAAGTTTGCTGAGTAATGTTAGTTGTCTTAGAATCGGCCGATGTCTACGCTTCTTATCCATATGGTTCAATGATGTTATACTTCGAAACGAGCACTTTGATAAAGATAGTGCCTTCAATTCATAGCTCAAGATGCTGGTAATTTTTGATAGATTGGTCACTTTGTTATGACGGTTAGATAATGGTTTCGTACTGTGTTAATATATGTGAGAAAAAGTGGAAACATATCGAGATTGTAAGACTGAGCAGTTACTTTTTACCTTGATAAGTAGGGAATTTTCTGGATGTTAGGCTGATTATTCATACGCGAGGCATGTTAGGTTTGCATTTGTACATTAATTCATGTTATGATATGATAGCTTTATTGATGCTAAAACTTTGTTATGTTAGCATATACGCTGGTTAGAATATAAAGAACTTATTTTTATGTTATGTTTATCCAAATGATACTGAAATATAACTTGAATCAATAGTTCAATAGATCACAGGAGGGTGGGCTGGGGGTGGGTAGATGGTGGTTTGATTTACTGATTTACTGATTTACTGCTTGAAGGTATGTATACACTTTATCAAGATATTTTATTCAAAGAACTTATTTTTATGTTATACGGTAAAAGAAATTATTTTTATGCTATGTTTGGCAAAACTTTGTTATGTTTGCAATATTTGCTAGGATTATATGTTAGATTATAGTTATGATGAATTTCTTGTTAAATATTACGTGCTGATGTAAAATTGTTATTGTTAGCATTATATTCTTGTCAGTATGATGATTAGATAGATTATTACTCTGTTAATGTAAAATTAACATTGATATGTTAGAGATAGTGCTTGAAAAAGTAATGAGGTTACGTTTTGCGGTACGAAGTGTTAGGCAATTCACTGCTGTTAAGGCGTGGGAAGTTTGTTTATAGTAGTTTATTCGTACGTAGGTGTGTTAGGTTTGTTGCTGTACATTATAATTTTAGTTCGTTATGTTAGCTTTATTAATGTAAAGACGTTACGTTAAATATGATTTATGGTTAGTATATAAAAAGAACCTATTTTTGCAAAGGCGTTTAACCAAATGATATCGGTCATGAATCAATAGATCAATAGACCAAAGGTCAGCGGTGAGGCGACGTGGGGAGGCCGATGGCTGATTTACTGATTTACCAGATTTACTGCTTTAAAATCAGTAAATTACCTAATTTACATTATTATGATGCTATTTTTATCTCAAAGAATTTTTATGTTGAGTGTTTGACAAAATTCTGTTATGGTTACAGCTATTCAAGCCAGCCTGTATGAGGGCTGCTAGACAAGGTAATGATAAAATTTTGTTAAATATTACGTGTCAATGTAAAATTAACGTTATTATGTTAGAGATATGCTTGGAAAAGTATGAATAGGTTACGTTTTCTATACGCAATGTTAGTGACTTTACTGTTGGCGTAAGGGAACTTTGTTAATGTTAACAGTTTATTCGTGCTTAACTTGTATGAGATTTGTAATCGTGTATTAGTTTATGTTAGTTTCATTAATGAAAATCTTGTGGTCCTGGCATGAACAAGATAGTTAGAATATAAAGAACCCATTTTAGCTATACTTATCCTGAAATGATACCGATCGCGACGTAACTCAATAGTGTTAATGTAAAATTAACATTGATATGTTAGAGTTATGCTGGTGCGAATAGTTACGCTTTGCAATGTGTGTTGTGGTACTTCACAGCATATATGGACTTTGTTAATGTGTTAGTAGCTTTATTCTACAAAACCACTGTTACCGCAGGCCGAAGACATTATTACATACGCATACTCTGCTTATGACCAAAAAGATTATATTAATGCAGAAAATCTTTTTAAAAACTTCATTGAAGGATATAGGAAAAGAAACTTATTTTTGTACTATGTTTAGCCGAAGCGAAACTTGTGTCCGACCCGAATCATTTGATCAATAGATCAAAGTAGAACGTTTGGTAAAGATGTATGTAGTTGGTGGCTTGAATTTACTGATGACTGCTTTAAAATGAGTAAATAAACGTCACGAAAATATTTTATTCAAAGACCTTATTTTTATGATGTTATGTTTGATAAAACTTTGTTATATTTGCAATTATTTGTTGGATTTATGATATTTAGGTTATGATAATTTTTTTTTTTAAATATTACTATAGATAATGTAAAAACTTTGTTATTAGCATATATTCATTGGTCCGGGTTGATTGCCTGATCAAGGTTATGACAGTATTTACGTGGTCAGCGGTAGTGAAACTCATTTTCAGATTAACGTTAATATGTTAGAGAAATGTTTGAAAAAAAGTATGAATAGGTTACGTATTGTATGCAATGTTAGTTACTTTACTGGTGTTAAGTGGTGAAACTGTTACGGTATTGGCCATGTAAGTTGTGTTAGGTTTGTCGTTGTACATTATTTTCTTAGTTCATGTTACGCTATGTTAGCTTTATTGATGTGGAAACTTTATTACGTTAGCGTATATTCATTGAGCTGTATGATAATTACTGTTGTTAAGTGTGGAACTTTGTTAATGTTACCAGTTTATTAGCTCGTAAGTTGTGCTAGGTTTGTTGTTGTATATTCTTTGCTCGTAATGCTATGTTAGCTTTATTAATGAAAAAACTATAGATTAGCATTTATTCGTTGATCAGTGTATAAAAAGAATTTGTTTTCATGTTATGTTTAACTTAAACGATACTCAAAATACGAGTTGAATCAATGATCAGTAAGTTAAGTTGTTACGATAGCTGTTTATTTGCCTGGTTGCAGATAGATTACAAATATATATCAGTAAAGTTGAATGCAGCAGCATAGAGAACTTACTATGTTTTGTATTTATCCTTTTTTGTGGTACATATGTCTGTAGCTGGCATGAGTGGGCCCTGACCCGAAAAAACCCACCGGGTTTTTTTTCTAAAGCTCCACTTGAAAAACCCATTATTTTTGCTCACTTGGGCTTTTTCAAAATTTTTTCAGAATCGATCTTGTAAAATAAATGGAAACAAGATAAAAAAATATAAAATTTTTTTTTTATAATATGGAAATGTTTATAAACCTCATTTTAATTCATTTGTTAAAATATATATATATATATATATATATATATATACATATATTATATATATATATATATATATATATATATATATATATATATATATATATATATATGGATATAAAGATATATATATATATATAGTATATATATATATATATATATATACATACATATATATATATATAGAAAGATATATATATATATATAGATATATATATATATATAAATATATATATATATATATATATATATATATATATATATATATATATATATATATATATATATATATATATATATAGTGTATATACATATATGTATATATATAAATTTCAAATATTTTTCAAATCCACCCTGGAAAACCCACCATTTGGCCCAATTTGGGTTTTTTCAAAATTTGTTTTTCAGAATAATTGCATGTAAAAAGAAAAAACAAAATGGAAAAGCACAGAAGCCATAATTCCTGAGACTTAGCAAAGATTTATGTTTCATTTTAATCCATTTATTGAGATACACAAGGTTATTATATATTATTATTATTACATATTATTATTATATATTATATTATTATTATTACATATATATATTATTATTATTATTAGTATACATACATATATATTATTATTATATAGATATTATATATATATCTTAAATATAAAATATATATATATATTATATACATATATATATATTATAATATTATAATATGCATATTATATGATACATATATATTATATATTATACATATTATATTATTATTATTATTATTATTAATAGATATTATATATATAAATATATATTATATATATATATATATATATATATTATAATATTATTAATATATATACATATATTATATATATTATATATACATATATATATAGTATATATATATATAGTATATATATATATATCTGTTATGTGAGCTGTCCAAAAGTGGACCTATGATTTCATTATGGTAGAGAGAGTAACCAGGTCTTAAGGCTTGTATCATTTCAACAAAGTACTTCAATTCAACACTTAAAAATGAGACGTTGTTAGCATAAAAAAACTGATATTTTTTACTCAAGAAATTCTTTTTGTGCAGATGTCATTTTAATGGTATATTCAATTTTTTTGGAGTTTTTGATGTGTCAGATACAGATAACCATGTTTTCATTGTTGAATGTCTTGCAGCCATCGAAAATTAGATGAATCCCTTTCTACATCTGTAAGATCCATACTTTCAACGGTTGTATTAGCACTTGATTCACTAGATTTGCTAGAAGCGCTTACAAGATTTTTTCCGATGCACTTTTATTCTTTCAATTTTATTGCTAATTGTATCACTGTAATATTTTACTTTGCTGGTGCCTTAGACATTCAGAACCTCAGTCCATTCATTTCCTAGTTTTCTTCTGGATCCAAGAGTCTTTGGCATTACTGTTATAATCAAACTTATAATAACTTAACAAAATTGAAAACAAACAATTAAACTAATTTAAAATGTGAAAACAATATTTTGAAAAAAGAACCACTTCCTGGGTTTGGGTTTAGATGAAAAACTGGGCTTTTTCAAAAAAAGTGGGTTTTTTGCCAACCTACTTTGTTAAGATTATGGTGAACATTTTGTTGAATATTAATGTTAATGGAAAATTAACATTGATATGTTATGATATATTACAAAAAGCGAATTGTGTCACGCTAGATGTTATGTTAGTCACTCACGTTAAAGTGAACTTCCTTTATTAATGTTAACAGCTTTATTCATCGCTTACAAGGTGTGTTAGGCTTGTTGTTGTACATTATATTCTTAGTTCAGCATGCTATGTTTTGGCATTGACTGAAAACCCTGTTACGTGTTAGCACATATTCATTGGACCGATATGATAATTGAAATAATGTTGATAATTTTTACACAACACGCGAATAGATAAACACTATATCTGAGATACAATGACAAAGTGTGAGTAGGTTACGTTTTTGTATAATTTGTTAGTTACTTTTTACTGTTGTTATGCCAATAGTTTATTCATGTTACAAATAGTTGGTCATTGTGTTATAGTCTGTCTGTATGAGTACAAGCTTACATGGAAAACTTATTACAGCATATATCTGTTGATCAGTGTATAAATAATTTTGAGCTGATGTTGGTTAATCCAAAAATTATACTTAAATGTGATTTGAACTGACAGATCAAGATCATTTGATCACAGATCACATCAATAGACCAATAGATCATGGATGATGTGTGCAGTGTGGTATGGCCGGTTTGATTTACTGATTATTTGATTGATTAGGTAAAACACGGCGCCCCACAAAAATACATCGAACTAATAGATCAATAGATCAATAGATCATTAGATCAGATCAATAGATCAAATCCGATGTGAGGCAGTTTGCTGATGTATTTGATTTACTGATTTACTGCTTTAGGTATGTAAAAACGTAAATTGTAAGTTGTATAAACAAAAATAAGAAATTTTATTTTATTTTTATTTTTTCTTGATGGTCCTGAAACCATTATTTTCGAAATCTACAGACCCAATAACAAATATAAATACACCAATATTGTATCATTACACAAAATATTTAATAACTCGGCACCGTACCGGAGTTAATAAATTGCAGCTTGCCACCTTTACCCTGTGTCAATCTTCTTCACTTTCTTCCTTCTTTATTCATCTTTTTCATCCTCTTTCTTCCTCCTTCTGTCTGTGCTTTTTCAGTTGGGGCCCCATGGAGGGGGGTATCTGCACACCTCCCAAACCAGGGCAGTCAACCCTTAAAGACACTGATGCGCTAATTTTTTTTCTCAGACGAGTTGCTAGATGCACCATACAACCTGAAGAAATAAGAACTAAATATCTTTAAATGATTTAATATTTTAATTATTTACAGTGTAAAACAATATCTAATACAAAAACATTAACATTACTCAAGAATGAATGTGGACTTTTGAGCCTGATTTGGATTTCGCTAGCTTTCAAATGTTTAGTTAAATTTGTTAATATAGATATAAGAGAATTTTTCCAAATGAACCACTGTCAAGATCTTGTTTTGCTTTTCTTTTAATAAATTCTCCATGGATGAAAATGTTTGTTCAAGATCTGTGTAATACCTAAAAACCACATATGTAACTCTTTGCAAATTTTCTTAGCTTCTCAGCCGTTCACAGGGTAACAAACCCAAAATTAATTATACAGAATCGTTTTGATCTTGGAAAAAAGCTCATCAAATTTAATTTTTAATAATTGAATTTGTTTTAAAAGCAATCAGCTCCATTAGAAAGGTTACTTAGCACCATAGTTTTTTTCTACTATGAAATAATACAAAATGTTATATGTAGTTTTCTTCTTAGTAATATCACAAACGACTTTCAAATGACCAAGGACTGATTTTTTCAATATATTTAATACCATATTATCCTATATACATTCAATTCTGCTCTGTGGAAATTGATCTAAACCCCATTTCCTAACTGAGAATGAAATAGCTTTAATTTAATTTAAATGAACGATCTTTACGACCAAACAGAAATAATTTATTCCCCATCTTGTGGCTTAAAATTTAGACTACTGAGATGGCCAGTAAGATCAACTAAAAAGTGCCAAATCAATACTATGTCAAACAAGAGTTCTTTCACCAGCCCATTCATGAAAAACAAATACATTTTTCAATACTCATCTGAACCTATCCAGAAAGCCAGCACCTCAAATGAAGGACAAGTTCACCATATTCCAAATCTAACAATTCACAGTATTCTCTGAATTCTCGTCTGTTTAATGCTCTTGCTCTAATTTTATTCACACATTTAACAACCAGTAGCATAACATGCTGCATATTTAAAGTTTTTCCACACAGTGCCTCTTGGTGTATAATGCAGTGATATTTTAGTACAGGATGATTTAAAAATTGCCATTGACTTTACCTATTATTGACGGCTCTCCGTCAGTGCACACACTGATGAGTTTGCTATAATCTAATTTTAGATTTTCTAGGCATGATTTTACTTTTTCAAATATGTCTGATCCTTTGTTTGCCTATAATGACCTAGACTCATAAAAGTCTTTCTTCCAACACATAGTCAAAACATCACCATCTCCCCATGCAAAATGCTTAACTGGGGCAACATCATATATCCATGATCAACAAAAGCTTAGAGAAAGAAAGTATATGTCTGAAAGGCTCAGTTTGGCTGAATACATCCTGAGAGCTCCTGATAAATCTCAGATCTGTTCAACATATATACTTCACCGTTTCTTCACACATCTTACACAAGATATGCAAACATTGTAGAGGACAAGGCTAGTCATTTCTTCCGCCAAAAGGTTTTTTCGGCCAATATGCTAATTATTATGACGCTTCTAATAACGTTGAAAGTTCACAACCATTTATTAATATATTCTAGAATTCTGATGCTCATTTCGGTCGAAATACTTTTCATGTCTAAGACGCAAGAACAAGCTTCATTTTTCTTCTATGTTAGTCTGATGCTGTGTTTCTATTAAGATCATGTCTTCTATTATGTGAAAGAGTACTTTCTCAAACAATGCGAAACGGTTTTCCTGATGGACTTGCTATAAATAACAATAACATTGTGATATTTGTTACATACTTTTGTCTGCCAGATTTAAATTTCAGATAAACAATTTCTTGGTTTGGCTAATAAAATTCGTAAGAAATAATATAAGCTTCAGTTAAAATATAAATATCCCAAAAGTAGCCTGTAGTAATGCGCCAATGAGAATCATCCACATCATTGCTCAGCGCATGCGCTGTTTGGTTACACCCCTGTCTATATACGGTCCATTTGAGACTGAATGGTCTCGATAACCTATATAAGCACAACCAATATTATATCGAATGTTTATTAACTTCGAATTTGCGCTCCCAGCACTGGCTTCAAATCAATAGATTCCAACAATTCTTTTCGAAATTAGCACTCTAACCTCCCAAAATTCTGTTTTGATATTTGAACACTTGATTTTTAGTGGGGTCTTCTTCAGAACTGGACCAGAACTCTGGGCTCATGGGGGTTTGTGTTGCCTCACACAACATCTGGGTCCACCTCTCCAAACTATAATGATACTGAGACTTTCAGACTGTTCTCAGTCAAGTGAGCTAAAATTGTGTCAGGGATAGAATGATTTTGAGGAAAACCGTGGCGAATACAGAATTTGAGGTGGAGAAAAACGAGAATGCTGATCGATCTGATTCTTCTTGGGAACAGAATCTTCATGGGACAATAATAATAATAAAAATAATAATAATAATAATACAATAATAATAATATTGTCAATAATAATAATAATAATAATAATAATAACAATATAATATCAGTTAATAATAATATTAGCTGTGTATATGAGAAACATATGGAGCGCCTATTGCGTTTGATGCCGTACTAATCTGGGGTAGTTAAAGTAGAACTTGCTTTAGTTTGACCTCACCCACCAGAGCCAGCAACAAGCGTAAGAGCAATATTCACATCGAGACCCCTAGTATGAACAAACAGCCCAAAGATGGACATCCTATATTTGAAATTCTATCCTGTTTGAGCTTAAACCCATGTTATTAGATTATATCTCCAATAGACCGATACCTCCCTTCCACATCAGGAAAAGGGTAAGAGATACCCAAAGCAAACTTTCGATATTTACTCATTTATTTAAACGGTGCCAAACGTAAAAACAGACTATCTGTATAGAAATAAATAGTCAAAAAGCTCTTTTCAAGATTAAAGACCCGCAATAGAGCACAATTTTGACAAAGTTATAAGAAAGAATGACCATGGGCTTTTATAATATCCCAGTCCAAATGTGCAAAAAGGGTGAACAAAATACAAAATTCCTCTCCAAGAAATCATGTATGTGGAAAAGTCCTAAGAAACACTGATTATTTTTTTCAATCGCTGGCATTGTGCAATAGCACTAATTTGGTGACAGAGCAGTTAACTGTATCTTTAGCAAAGATGTCTGGAACACTTTGAACAGAGTCCAGTGAATCGGAATAGACATTGTGCAGACGATTAAAAAGCACCATATGCCATCTCACTGCGCTCTAATTATATACTTTCTAAGGAAGAAAACATTCATGTAGTTATACATCCCCAAAATGAGCTCCAGATCTAGCTCCCGTGACAAATACTTCCTAAGTTGAAATGAAGAAGTAATACTATTTTATCGATGGAAACAAAGTAAAAGACACTGTAAATACGTGAACTAAACACATCAGTAATGACTTCCGACAATACAGAACAGGCAAGTAAATGTTCCAACCTTCCTGGGCGGGTCATACTAGTTGAAATAGCTTAGTAATTTAAAGTATAACAGCATAATTAAATACGACATTAGTACACTTACTTTTGAAGATTACATATTGACACACACACATATATATATATATTATTATTATATATATATATATATATATATATATATATATATATATATATTATATATATATATATATATTATATACATATATATATATATACATATATATATATTACGTAATTCAAAACAAAGGTACCTTAAACATCTTTTTAAAAAGATATGTTATAGATTTATTTATATATATATATATATATATATATATATATATATATATATATATGTATTATTACATATATATATATTATTATTATTATGATTACTATATATTATATAAAGATATATATATATATGCATATATATATATATAAGGTACATATACATACATATATATATATATGTTATTATATATATATATATATGTATATATATATATATATAGATATGATATATATATATATATAGTTATATATATATATATATATATATATATATATATATATATATATATATATATATATATATATATATATGTATATATATATATATATATATATATATATATATATATATATAATGCACTGCTGTGCTCCAGAATTCTAAAATAATGAAAATAAATTGCAATATGTTTTTGTGGATTATTTCATCACCAAAAATACTAATCTCATTTTTTTTTTTCAGTATATCAAATCTATCACTCATTATTCTCAAACCTTCTAAGTGATAATCCTTCTTGTTTTCCACCAACTTCATTAGCTTCAGGTTACAGAGGAAAATTATTCATCAAATTCAAACCATTACTGATTTGATATTGAACTATTTTACCCTAAATCTTTAAAATTTTGCACATATGCCACTTCATATGCAGATGATGCTAGTATTGCAAATACCTGCATTCTTCCAAAAATCTACCCAATGACATCAGATCTCACATCATGTTCCTATAAAGCACAAACTAAATTTTTTAATTCTTTTATAAATCTATAGAATCTAGAATTACTTTTAAATCAACTACCATTACTACAAAATTTATGATTAACCCGGCTTGGTAAAAACTTACAACCATTTACACATTTCTAGTTATCCTATTGTTAATCATTATGTTTTTTAAAGGAATTTCACCTCCTTTCTGAAGAATTTAGAAAAGCTCCATAGGCATATACTTCCAATAAACAGATTTTATTACCTAGTTATCTAAGTTTCAAGACTATGAATATCCCATAACTCTAAAACTAGTAGATACTTTAATAGGTGGCTAGGTTCGAGACCAACATAGAGCACTACAACTGAAGGCCGTCCCACTCAGATGTTAATGAGTACATAAAGTGCCATTAATGGGGAAAACCCCGGCTCCGGCGATAGTTCAGTCTGAATATGATTTGCCGTTAGGCCCAAGTTACCCAAGGACCTTTCTCGTTGGGTCCACCTGACAGGGCGTTAAATCGTCCATCTGGAAGAAGGTTGAGCAGCAGGAGCTCCTTGCCATCCCACCTCCCTTTGCTTTGTCTTTCTCTAATGCTTTTGAGCCATTACTTTCAGCATATTCCAGTGTCTCTGAGTTGTGTTTGCAACAAAAAAGAATCATCGGACACTTTTTTGGGCGTGTATCGTAAAGACTCCGTCTCTGACATAATAAATACTCATTGGCGCAATAAAGGCTATAATTATCCCAGAAGAATAGGGAATAGTGATAAGAGAAAGAGAAAGAAAGAGCAGTAGTATATATATATATATATATATATATATATATATATATATATATATATATATATATACATATATATATATATATATATATATATATATATATATATATATATATATATATATATGAATGAGATCTTTTGATGCCGATGGAATTTTGGATACCGTGGGAATTTTATTTCCTCCCCAACCCCCTCCTCTCAAAGATTTATATTTATTAAAGTATCGAACATTTATTAACTCAAAATCGTGTCACCGGTGCTCAACCACTCTCACGCCAGACCATCTCCGACTCCCATCTCTGACTCCGACTCACTCCTTTCTCCACTTCTTATGCATCATCCATTTTTACAGACACTTTAGACCTTGAAACCATCATATTCAAGATCTATGGGTTCGATAACATATATAAAGATACAAATATTGTATCATTCACACACAAATATTAAATAATTAGTAACTGCATCGCTAGGAATTAATCATTTTTCAATTATATTATTTATTATTTATTATTAATTTGTATATTTATTTGTTATTTATTTATTTATTTATTATTTATTTATTTATTTATTTATTTTTATTATTTCAAAACTCTCGTTTTTTTCTGTGGGGAGAGGGAGGGAGGGAAGGAGCAGTGAGGGAAACAAAATTCCCCGGTATCAGTAAAAATTTCCAATGATATCCAAAAATTCCCATCGCATCCAAAATGTATCCTAACTACTGATATAAAATCGACATATCAGATATACATATTTGTGGATATTTTAATTCTTAAATATTTAGGGCCACAGAAACCAATGGGGGGATTACAAGAGGTCCTTCAACTGAGACGTCCTTAAAAGATTTTGGTGTTTCAATTATAAGTATCTTTAGTTCTTAAGAAAAAACGGTTATATATATATATATATATAGTATATATATAAATATATATTTATATATATATATATACTAAAAAATAATCTCATAGGGAATAGACAAGATGTACAGAGTTTGGGTTTCTCGGCCTCCTGGTTGCTGTCGGGAACCCTCTGTCCCCCGTCAGACTCGGAGCCACCCCAACAGTGTAAAGAAAATTGAAAATATTCAAAGGGTAAATTAACACATCGATATTATCGATATTCTTCATTATATCGATACGACATATTTTGGTTATTTGTAAGATCTTGGCCACCTATCATAGGAGGTTACCCGCACACCAGAATTTAAACTGACCCTGTCTGAGACTCAAACTAAACTTTTTAATACCATATACATAGAGTGAGATATATGTTGTTAGAGCATATATATATATATATATATATATATATATATATATATATAGATATAAGGTTATATATATATGTTATATGGATAAACTTTTAATCTTTCTGACCTCAAATCGATATTTAAGTTAGAAATATCGAAATATCGAGGAAACCCATTTGGGAATAATCGAGATTGCTAACGTGCCTTTTATTCGTTATAACAGTTGGCTAAAATCGCTCAATATATATATATGGTTAAAAAGGTAATAAATAAGGGTATATATATATATATATATATATATATATAGGTATATATATATAAATATATATATATATATATATATATATATATATATCGTACCAGAACCCGTATCATTTTAAGTGATCCCTCAATGGTGTGTGCTGAGCTTTGTGAATATGAATTTAAAAGATTTATTCGTGAAAATGAAAATGTGAAAATGATTTTACAGTTTTAGCATTGTTGCAACATTTTCGTAAAATAATAGATATAAAGGTTTGTGAAAACTGTAAGAAAGAATGTGAAATAACGAAACAGTTTCCAGGGTAGTAACCTAGTAACCTATCCTAAAGATGAGAGATTTGAACATTTCCTGGAAGCTATACCAAGGAATTATCCATAAGTCGTCAGTTGATTATTTATTAAACTTAAATATTAATTAGTTTTATAAATTTAAAAATAAATAAACATTTTTAGGGATTAGTTCCAAAGTTATTTAATATAAAATATAATATAAGAGCTCTTCTTATGTATATATATATATAGTTATATATATACACATTATATATATATATATATATATATATATATATATATATATATATATATATATATATATATATATATATATATATATATAAATATAGAAAAAGTTAAACTATTCTTTAATTTTTGTAGGTCAGTCTAATACTTCAACACGAGAGTCAGAAGAAAAGTAAGATCCTAAAGATGAGAGATTTAGCATTTCCTGGAAGAAAAGAATATCTAGTAAGCTGCACTGTTGATTAATATAAACTAAAATAAGTTAATTTTTTAGCTTCAAAAAACAAATTAACAGTTAAAGGCTATGCTAAAATCATCAGATAAATTCAAGAAGTCCTGTATTAAGTAACGATGATAAATCTAGGTTAGGTCCCAGTGTTGGGCACACGATAACCCAGGCATTATATCCAGCGGCACGACTCTTAAGATCAGGTTGTGGATAATACTTAGCAGATCACTGATTTAATATATATATATTAGTTAGTATATATATATATATATATATACATATATATATATATATATGGTTGGTTATATATTATTATATATATATTATATGTATATATGCATATACATGATGGTTTTGGTATCATATATATATATATATTAATGTTATATATATACATATATATATACATATATATATATATAGTGATATATAAAAAGTATATATATTATTATACAAATATATATATTATTATTATTATTTATATATACATATATATATGTTATATATATATGTATATACATATATATATATATATACATAGGGATAGAATATATATATATATATATCCACGTCAGTCCTTTAAAAGGATAAGTTAAATCAGATATATACAGCACGACCGATATCATCGATTTTTTCCTGTTGTCAGCACAGAAAGTCAGAGCTAAGCAAAACAGTTATTTTAAACTAAAGAAGAACAAGATAAATCGCAAAGATTGAACGCAATGTGTATCTCTCGGCCCAGTAATGATGGGGGAAACCGTCGTGCCTGAGCACTAAAAAAAAAAAAACATATTTTTGGAAAATAAAAAAAACAACTTTTGGCAACTCTTGCGCTCCTTCTATTGGGTTTAACTAACACGTGACACTGCAGGGTTCCACGCATAGTGTTCGGCGATTTTTCGATATCACGTCTTTTTATGTAACATCCTTTTTAAAGGAGTAGTATATATATATATATATATATATATATATATAATATAGTATATATATAAGAGAGAGATATATATATATATATATATATATATATATATATATATATATATATATATATATATATATATATATATATATATATATATATATAAATAGTTATTTATATTAATTATAACTAACATCGGATCCATATCTCAAAACTATAATAGTTACAGGAAAAAAGGAATACATTGTTGGAATCCTAAGTAAATTTAGATATGAAAACGTAAAATCCATCTCAAAAACTAATAGCTACAGTGAAAAGAAATACCATTTTGAATCCTTTGTAATTTGATTCTGTTAGGTAAAAATACAACAAATAAATAAAATAAATATTAAGCTATTTTTGTGAGTGTAAATATACAGTATATATGTAAAGTGGCTGGCAGCAATGAGGGGCCTGCTCACGGAAACACAGGGATGCTCTCACATCCTCTGTGATAGTGGAGAACCCCAGAAATCCAACATATGGGGTTCCGAGACCCTCCCGGAGGGGGAATTAGTCCAATCTCTGTAGAGTCCCTTAAATGAGACCCTGACTCCAGCCATCGGTGCGGTACTTCTTGGGTGATTTAGTAAAAGAAAAAGCAAAATTAATAAAGTCTACATTATTTTAACGAGCAACTAATAAAAGGTCTCTAACAGGGCTCTCAATCATATTACTAAATATATAATATTTACATTTTCCTATCTAAATTTTACCAGGATTCCAAAAAATACCATTTTCTCTGTGCTATTGTAGTTTTTAGATATATTTTTTTTTTTTTTTTTTTTTTTTTTTTTTATTTTCCGCACTAAAATTGACCAGCATTTCAGCAATGTATTCCTTTTCCTGTAGCTTGTTTTTGAGATATGGATTGATGATAGTTGTCGCTCTACTCATTTGTAAATTATAGTATATATATATATATATATATATATATATATATATATATATATATATATATATATATATATATATATATATGTTATATATATATGTTATTACTATATATATATACATATATATTATATTATATATAGGTATATATATATATATATAAATATATATATAGTATATATATATATATATATATATATATATATATATATATATATATATATATATATATATATATATATATATATATATATATATATATATATATGAAGCGGCGCACGAAAACGCGAAAAGGTTTATATATAGATAAATGCGAAAAACGGTTAAACAATCTAACTGATTGAACGGAAGTTAACAT
>JABUQX010020583.1:55000-60000 GCA_015478945.1 Trachelipus rathkii | reverse complement strand
ATAATAATATAGATTATCAACTAATAATAATAATAATAATAATAATAATAATAATAATAATAATAATAATAATAATAATAATAATAATAATAATAATAATAATAATAATAATAATAATAATAATAATAAATCTTATGATATAGATTACCAACTTTTAACGTACTATGTGATATATGCACTAATGATAAAGTTGTAAAATTTCACATTTTTTTTAGGTGGCAGCTATTATTGATGTTGACGTGGTTCCAGAAGTTTGCCGAAGGGTGAGGCTTTTAAAGCATGGCTCTGATAAACCTCTTGGATTTTACATCAGGGATGGCACAAGTGTTCGTGTTACCTCAAACGGATTGGAGAGAGTTCCTGGCATATACATTTCTCGTCTTGTTCCAGGTTAGTTTATTTATTTTTTTTATTTTTAATTAAAATTTTTTAAAAAGGCTTAAGTAGTCGTAAGGAATTATTGTCATTAATTATATTGTTGGAAAACTAATTCAGTTTTGTATGTCTTTCATCAAGACAACTGAAAATGCATAGAAAGTAAGTATTTGATTAAAACTGTCTCAATTCAAGTGTAGAATATGGTGAACTGGGAGAGAAAAAATGATCCTCCATCCATCATTGTTTATCTATCTCTATATAGCAATCATCCTTGTTAATCAGATAATGACTTGAAAATGCATGATAATACAGAAGATATTGGAATACTTGGTGGTCGTCAGATTTGTTGATATAAAGTCAACAAGCATTTTTAACTCGTATTTCATGAATCAATTTCAGGAAATGTATTTATATATTTATGCTTTTAGTTCATATTTCCTTGAATTTTGATAAAAACTTTAAAAAAAAGTTTTTCCTTCATAAGTATTGATATTATATAAATTCTTCTGAAGTCTAGGATAATGCCATCTTCACTTATTCTTTTTTTTTTTAATTAACTACCTCCACTCTACATAGAATTTACTTCCTTCACCTATATCCTTTTTTTTTATTACCCCATTTCGGGTAGGTCCTATGTTCTTATATTTTAAGCCGTGTGCAGTGAGTTGAATACCATTTTATGTTGAAGTTTGGACTCATTGAATGCACTTGCCTTAATTTCCTTTTATGAATTGAATTTTTTTGCAGTTCATATATTAATTAGAAATGACATTTCTATAGTAAAAAAAAAAAATTATCAATGGAAGCTGTGTTTACAGACCTCTAAAACCATTTAAATCAGGAATGTAGAACTGGAATCGGGATAAGACCAGGGATCGCAGTATCTGTAAATTTTGGTGACAATTAAAATTAGGAGTCATTTAGATTTAAAAATCTTCTGGAAACGGAGTCTGATTTGAAAGCCTTTTGTAACCTCTGGTTACTTCTTACCCTCGTGTAAGACCCTAGCGCACTCAAGACTTAGTCCTTTTACATCCACCAATGATTTAATTCACCAGACACCTTCCTGCCATTCGCAACTTTCCTACTACACTCTGCATCATCCATTCCCTTTTCATCCAACATATGCCAAATATTTAAACTCGGACACTTGTTCCAGTTGCGCGCACCATCTAACATAACTTCACACTGCAGTCTCCCCTCATTTACCACCACAACCTTACTCTTATCTACATCTATAATTCTATATCCAAACCCTTCAATCAATCTTCTCAAACCCTTCAGATGCGCCACACAAAACCAAATCATCCGCTTACAATAAGCAAAGCATCCTCCGCTCTATTAAATTTTCCATCATTCTAACACCTTTCCCTGCCACCACAAGCTCTAATTCTTTCATCACACCATCCATATATAAATTAAATAACCAATGAGATAACACAGCCCTGTCTCACTCCACTGTTAATATTAATATTAACAATATTAATATTGTTAATATTAAACCAATCACTTTCAACTCCATTTATTCTTACGCACTTATCACTATCATTACAAATACTTTTGATTCCATTCAAAAACCTTCCACCAACACAATATATCATTAACACCTGCCACAGAGCTTCTCTATTAATCCTGTCATATGCCTGTTGCAAGTCCATAAAACCTAAATTGTTAAATTACACGTGAAATTTGGTAATATTATATCATCATTATTCCTATTCAACATTAATCCTTTACTTTCCTTTAACTTAAAAAAAGTTGTAATTCCAATACTGAGTGAAATGTGGCTGAGAAGCGGCATCGAAGCCCTAGTCTAAATCAATATCACATGAACTTGAATAGTTGGAATTGAAAACGGAATTGCATGTGATCCTAAATTGTTGGAATCTGAACTGGAATCAAATTATTTTTTTGACCAGTTCAACAACTGTAGTTTATATACATTGACTTGCAGTGATTCCTGTAAATTTATCTTTTTTTTCCTTCACTAAAAATTTTTATTGCCAGTAACAGCTGAATTCTTTTTGAAGTGTTTCCTTTTACTTTAAATAATTTTTTTAATATTATTTTACTTATTTATTTTTTATTTGTTTTTTTGTTTTAGGTGGTTTGGCAGAGAGTACAGGCCTGTTAGCAGTTAATGATGAAGTTATAGAAGTTAATGGAATTGAAGTGCAAGGCAAAACTCTTGATCAGGTAAGTGAAGGGGCATATTTACTTAACACTTAATAAACTTCTAGTTAGTAAGAAGATAAGATTGAAGAATAGCAAGGCTTATTCAGATATTATTTTTTATTTTTTTTTTTTGCATATATCATGAAAGTAATGACAGAAGTTTGCAACTTTACAAACATTTTCAAATGCCTTTAGTCCTTTTAGATATATTTCTCCCCAAACTTAGTCATTTAATAATTTTTTTCCTCTAAATTACTGGTCTTACTCGTGAATCTGCAGCAGATCAATATCATTCATTATTCACTGATAATTGCAGATTTGAAATGGAGTGTTGGAATATTAAAATTTTTCATAGCCATAATATTCTCTTCCCAGTTTGGTTATCTTTGTTAGAATCGATTCCGATGTTTTTAGTCTTTTTCTTGATTCAGACTAATCTTCAACCATAATCAGTCCTTTGCCATCTATTTTAAGTTCAACACAGCTGAACAATTGTTGGAAACTATTTAGTTCCAAAATTGACAGTGATATTTGTACAACTTTTGTAGAGCAGCATTTATGACTTCACTTTAGCAGAAAATATGTAGTGTTGTACTTTTATATCACTTTCAAACTAGTTAACAAGGTGGGGTAAACTCACTCACTTCTAGTAATTGCTCTAAATATCTCCCTACGCCTTTAAGATGAGGTCATCCCCCGTAGAGTGCTTAACCTCACAAGTGTTTGAAAACTCGTTGACAAGATTGCTAAACAGGTGATCAACAGAGTGCAAAAAAAATTCTGAATGCAATCACTTACCGCTCACTGCAATTATAATGCAATTGCCTTCAATAAGTAGTTTATTGGTTTATCGAATAGGTAACAACTCAAGAATGGATTTCTTCTTCTTCTTCTTCTTCTTCTTCTTCTTCTTCTTCTTCTTCTTCTTCTTCTTCTTCTTCTTCTTCTTCTTCTTCTTCTTCTTCTTCTTCTTCTTCTTCTTCTTCTTCTTCTTCTTCTTCTTCTTCTTCTTCTTCTTCTTCTTCTTCTTCTTCTTCTCATTTCTTCTTTTTCTTCTTCTTTCTTTTGCTTTCTCTTCTTTCTCTTCTTCTTCTCTCTTCTTTTTCTTCTTCATCTCTTCTTTTTCTTCTTCTTCTTCTTCTTCTTCTCTTCTTCTTGTTCTTTCTTCTTCTTCTTCTTCTTCTTCTCCTCTTCCTGCTCCTCCTCCTCCTCCTCCTCCTCCTCCTCCTCCTCCTCCTTTCTTTTTTTATTTTTCCTCCTTTTCTTTTTTTTCTTTTCTTTTTTTTTCTCTTTCTCCTCCTCCTCCACCTTCTTCTTCTCCTCCCTCTCCTCCTCCTCCTCCTCCTCCTCCTCCTCCTCTCCTCCTCCTCCCTCTTTTCTCCTCCTCCTCCTCCCCTTCTCCTCCTCCTCCTCTTCCTCCCTCCTACCTCCTTCTTCTTCACCTCCTTTTCTTCCTTCTCCTCCTCCTTCCTCTCCTCTCAATTTTGTAACCTATTCTGAACAAATTGCGGTTATTATTCTTTGAGCTAAATCATGTACTTTTAAAATTAATTATCCCTTCATTAATTGAAACTTCTACATAGAATTTAAAACCCTTAGGATTAGTTTGTTTGTTTGTTTAGTGTAGTAACGTTCACAGGAATTGGTATTTTATAATTTTTTATACTTTATTCTAACTCAAAAATTTTTTTTAAAAAATTTATTAGTCGACAATCATATATTTTTCGTAGGTAACGGACATGATGGTTGCAAACAGTAGCAATTTGATCATAACTGTAAAGCCAGCCAATCAGCGAACGCTATCTCACGGGCCGAACAGAGGATCGTTCTCGCGCAATTCTGCAATGTCCTCGGGCTCTCAACAATCTCAACATTCCGCTAATTCTGATGAAGATAATTTTGATCAGGATGAAATAAGAGATTTGACCCAACCTTCGCCTGCTCCAGTTTTGTCTGCAAAGGATGAAGGAGTTCTGCATCTCTGATCGCTTCAAGACCCAAAGGATTGCTTTTCAAGAATCCTTGGTCAGTTTTGCTAATCATCTCAATTGTACTTTTATTTCTTGGTTTTTATAAAGTGTAAATATTTATTTTTAAAATTTGTACTTAATTACTTTAACTGAAATTTGATATCAGTTCTATACTTTGATAATTATTTTTAAAAAGTTTTAACGTCTGTAAATATATATAGTAAAGATAATAAATTTATAAAAGTATTCATTGATATTTAAATGATTTTTTTTATTATTTTAATTTTTAATGACAGCTTTATTTATATGAATTTTTCCATTAATAATAATTAATTTACTCCACATATAATTTTTTCCCAAAAAAAACTTGACCTTTCATTTCGAAATTTTATATATTTTACTAATGATTTAAAAACTTTTAAAAAATTATTATATATTATTCTTCCTAAGGTTGTTTGTTTTCTTTATTGTTATTAA
>JABUQX010020583.1:30000-50000 GCA_015478945.1 Trachelipus rathkii | reverse complement strand
CACTCATCTCCATTCTCCATTCATTATTCCATTTCCTGTCACGCCCACTTTCAATTCTTTCATAACCCCATTCCATGATACAAATTGAAGAACCAAGGAGAACATACAACCCTGGCCATACAGAACTCGCTAGAGATTAAAACTGAACCAATCCACTTTTGACACCATTTATTCTTACACACGCCCCACTATAGTCATACATTCTTTTGATTCCATTTCAGAAAAGCCTACCACCAACACATTATCACTAACACCTGCCATAGAGCTTCCCTATTAACCCTATCAATACCCTGTTGCAAAATCCATAAAACTTAAATACCAATTTATTCTTCTTCTCCCTCATTTCTCTGTCATTTGTTTTCAATATAAGAATCTGATCCACACATCCTCTGACTACTCCTAAACGCACCCTGTTTTTCACAATCAGTCCTTCAGTCACTCGACGCACTCTTTGACCAAAATACCAACATACTTCTCAATGACACTCAATAAAACTAATTCCCTTATAAATTTCTACAGTTCCCTTTATCTCCTTTACCTTTTATAAGGGTTTACTATTACTGCTCTCTTTCAATCCCTCGGGACTATACCCTCCAAAACGCTTTATTCACAACTTCAAAGATCCAGATCAATCAGAAATCCTCGCCTCGTTCTTGAATCATTTCACCTGAATTATTATACCTGCAGATTTTAGCATTTTCAATTATCTCGCTTCTACCCATTTCCTCTTTTTTTGCCTAATAACCTCATCCCCCAAAATCCTATTCCTTCTTGCAAATCAAACTTTCCCTACACAGTCACTACACCTCTTCTTGAAGAATATTCAGATTCTTTAAAGATTTTTCGTGAAGTGTTCTATTAATCACACTCCACTCACAATCTATTTCATCAGTTTACAAAAACACCATCCCTATTCATATTCTGAGCAGGTTCCCTCTATTCTCATTCTTAAAACTCTTTCGCTGCGTCCTTCCAGAGCAGCTTCCTATTCCTTGAATGTTCTCCCCCATTCATTTTCCTCCTTCCAAAACTGCCTTTTTATTTAACCTCTCTTTCTTCTACGTTACGATCTTTTAGCATTTCTTTTTTCATCCCTCCTTATATAAATTCCAATCATCTTTTCTTTGAAAACTCATCATTTGCTTTTAGTACAATCACCACCCTTTTCTTTTACTTTTAACCGCTATGCATCACCTCTCATCCACCACTCACTGTTCGCAGTTCTATACTTCCTACTTTTAGCACACCCAATACTTTTTGCACTTGCTAACAATTGCTTCCAGATTTTAGTTTCAGCTTGTTCACATTCATACTGATTTACTTTGCGAGCGTTCTTTACTTATATCCTTATTACTTTGTTCACTAAACTTCTCATCTTCTTTAATTTTAACCCTTTGCTTCCCTCCCGTATTCCCTTTCCTCTCCATTCCAAGTCTTCACTTCACTAAAACTTAATTTTACATAGAACACATAATTAAATCCGTATAATGTCCCATTTCTAAAACATACACTCTCCAAATGATTTAAATTCTCAATCATTATAATCTTGAGAGAGCCATTCTTTCACCAACACTCTAAAACCTTTTTATGCATCAGCTCACTCATGTGCACGACATAATCTTCCTCAAGATTATATTATTATTTTATTTATTTATTATTATTTATACTTATTGATTAACTCTCAAACACTGGTCTTAATTATAGGATATCACATATCCACTACTTTCCTCTCATAAATACTCCATTCCACCTTCCTACCCATTCATTTTTTCCTGACACACTCTCTAATAATCCATACCTGATTATTTAATTAATTCCTTTTTATTTGTGATAATTATTTATATAATTATATTTTAATTATTAATATTTTTATATTTATATATTAATTATTATTATTATATTATATAATTATAATTATTATTTAATTTATAATATTATTATTATATTTATATTATTTATTATTATTATTATATTAAAGTTTATATTATATTTATATATCAAAATAGTATATGGAATTTATATTTAATATTTAACTATTTTTGTGTGATTTATAATTTTGATTATAAGTCATAGATATTTATTATATTTTAATTTGATTATTATTTATTTATTTAAAGTAATGAATCTTTGAAGTTATTGCATATTAACGTATATTAGTTTTATTATTTGTAATATATATAGAAAAATAAATTTCTTAGTTTATCTAAATAAGGAATTATTTTTTAATATAACAAATTATAACTATATATATCATTACGATTTAACTAAAAGAGGTTATACTATATAGCCACATCCGTAAATAGTCAATAAATATTAGGTCCATAGAAGTGTTAGGGTCATTGGTTGATGTTACTTGATATAATTAAAACATCTATTAATATACATAAAAGTGAAGTTTATAATTTATTAAAATAAACAAAATAAAACATTTGTTTTTAAAAAAAAATACAGTTTTTTTGCATAAAAAAAAAATCTCAAAATTAAAAAAAATCCTCATAGCTTTTTATTTTTTATCACTACACCTTAAGTACCCTACACATATTTAGCTTGACTCAAATTTAATTAAGATCTGTTTCATGTGATAATTTTGGTGTAGGTGTATATTGTTTAAAAAATACTCATCATTCATCCTATTCACAGTGCTTATCACGTTGCCTGTTCTTGTATTTTTTAACAGGACGTGATTTATTATAAATTTATTATGCATTCTTGATATAATAATTCATTATATCACAATAACCAACGCCATAAGCGTTTTTTCCCTCCCTTCCTCTTCTCCCCATGGTTGTGAGGTAGTTGAGTGATGTATGTGCAAAACATTATAAAAACTCCAGAAACTAGGAATAAGTGAGAGCTACTGTTCTGCAGCAGCAAAAGAGTCACACCCGGCCACTATGTGTGTGCTTCTCAGAGACCGCGACGGACTGTCATTCCATGGCTATAATTCGTCCACATGTGTGGTTCTATGCCTTCCTCGCGCACCAGGTTGCCTCTTTACCACACCGGACACCCCTCACAACATACTACTTTGTCCAGTTTAATTCCTCTCTATTGTAACACATATCTTCTGCGACTCTGTCACCTTCTCTTCTCCATTCAGAAGTTTCTTATTTATGCGATTCCTCCGTCCGATTTCTCTCTATTCTGGCCTTTCTTCACGTTCGCACGCGCCCACGCGCAAACCATCATCTCGATATTTCCATATCACACCACTGCCACTATGCCTTTTCGGTCGGTCCCCTCTCCAACCAAGTCGGACTTATCTATCAACACTCTGTTGAAGTCATAAGACCAAGACCATGCTCTAAAATATCATGTATTCAATATAATTCATTCTTTCATTTACGCCCCTTTCCAGCGCCGACAAATCATACTCATCTCATCGATCCTAACACGCTGTTTATTCTCTTCGTAGCACCTAACGACTCTTGCCCTTAAACCGCACTATGTTCCTACTGCTTGTAACTATGCACCTGTAGATCTCTTTGAGCGTCTCTCTTATTGTCACTACCTCACATAAGTTTATTCTCTTCACCACATAAACACTCCTTAAGAACAGACGCCCAACCAACTTACACCTCAATGTAAAAGCCTCCTCAGTCCTGTCAACCAAATACATTAGAGTCTGTTTTCCTCACATTCCTATCCTCAATTGGCACTGTTAAATTCTGCCCGACTCTCCATCTCCCTGCCAACCATATCCACAACCCTTTAATACCCACTCACTCCACCATCTCCCGTGCCATCAATCGCTCCCTCCTTCATCTTCCTTTCCTCGATATCACTTAATCTCTCTTGATAAAAATATATAACTTCACAACTCGATAGCTATACTCTCGTTCCCCACTGAACTACCAGCAAAAGTAACCTCCAACGATGTTCACACCGGCATATACGCTCCTGTCAGCTCGACTAACCAATAACCATCAATTTTTCTTGTTCCATATATTTTAAATTCTCCAGATTTCCTCTTTTACCGATCACACTGTCCTGCCATTATACTCCATCCTAACGGAAGTGCACTCTCTCCAAAACCTCGTTCAGGATTTGCGCTCCTACAAACAAGACCATGATTATCGTAGTGATTACTGTGCTTTCCTCTATTTTCACCTCCTCATTTATCACTAAGCTCAGTTTACCCGTAACCTCCCAAATGAGATACTCTACTCCCTCCACATCTCTATACCCAGAGTTTCCTCAGTCGAGGCCATTATATCTATTCTACTCCATTCCTCTACCCTCCCTCACACTCTCCTTAGATTGAACTCTCCACTCTCAATGTATATCTCTCAAAATTAGGTATCATCAATCCCTTACAGGAGCACCTAGTACACTCATCATCCCATGTCTTCCCCTACATCTACACTTTTTAGTCATCCTCAATCTATTGCTCGTACTTTTCAACATCATCTTGCATCTTTACACTCACCGCTTCCACTATTGCCCGTCATTCAGATGCTTTGATTACCGATTCCACACTACACTCCCCACTTTACTGACTATAACGATATATCACTAACACCTAGCTAACACATCCCATGCCTTTTTCTCGCGTTAACGATTCATTTACTGTCTTTCATCACGCTGTTGCAAAAGGTCCAGTAAAACCTAAATACAAATATAGATTCTTACCTCAAATTTTACTACAATCCTCCTTAGTTTCCAACTAATAGAAATAATTTTGAGCTCAATACCACTCGTTCTCTACCTCATTTAAGAAGACTTGTTTTTTGTTTCTTCAAATACAATTCAGTAACTTACCAAAAGCATCTCTTTCGCACGAGCAAATAACACGTGTCATTCTATCTATTTCCATCAACGACAAATAGGAACTAATATCCCTCCATATAGCTCTCCAACCATCTGATCCGCACACATATCACACCTCTCCTCTCGCCTCTCTGTAATTATAGGGATACTAATTAACTCGTCGTTCTCTCATCAAACACTTTTTTCCGGCAATAACCACTATATGCGTCACGGAACGCCCTTTAGTCTTCACACACTAACTTTATCACTGAACACACTGTCAATCACCTCAGATGCATCACTTCCATTTCTTTGATCAATTAGTGTTGTGTAATACCCCTATACCTTTAAATTAATGGCGTAATCCATTTTATACTCTAGAGTCAGACTACCATTCTTCGCTTTCTCGCCGTTATACCGTAATTACACTACTCATCCCCTAAGTGATACCGTGAGTTTCTTTTCTTACCCATCCAAGATCAGATTCTATTTAAACTCTCACTTTCAAAACGTGCTTCATACTGCTAACGCTTTCCAGATTTTCGAAGTGTTCTCACTTGCTCACTACTCATCCTCTAATATATCCAATTCTCATTTACTCACACACAGAATAATAACGCATTTCCATGTACACTACCTCACCTCCCAGCTATATTTACTTTTATTCTAGTGATATAATTCAGTGCTATTCAAGTACGACCAATTCACTATCTCCTACACTGTTCAAATACTCTTTGACTCTTTTTTTTCTCGGACTTGAAGGAGATTTACACATATCATGTTACGCGCTGGAACTCGTGAGCGGGTGCGACAATAACTGATGCAAAATTCAGAATATGGCCTCAACGGCCTTGTTAGCACTAGCTCCACACACCTTCTCGTGCCTGTCGCACTTTTTCTTCCAAATATTACCTTATTTATATAAATTTACATTTGGCCATGGCACTATATATATATATATAATAATATAGTATATAAATATAGATATATATACAGTATTAATGCCCCTCATAATTAATTAAATTATGGAATAATATATACACTCCACAAGGTAGATATGCCCCTAATTAATTACTCCTATTTTATTGAAATAACATACCGGATATAATTACTATCTAGCACTCAAATTATGCCCTAACTCTCACGACCTATAATATATATATAGGTATCACTATTTACTACTACCTCATCACTAGATACATATCTAACTTTATCTATACTTCTGCACCCTGTGCTTCAACAAATCACCTTAAATTTAGAGGCGGCCCAACATCTGTCTCTCAGGGCAAGCGCGCTGCGCCCTCTAGGTTCACTCTCGGAAACTCTTTTCCTAGAGATCATTTAGGAATGAATATTCCCCATTTGCCGATTATAGCTGTAAAAAAAACACTGTTTGCCAATTGGGGTGTAGGGCGTCGGCGGAAGCACGTCGCGTGCACCATCAGCGATATATAGAAGAAATAAATCTATTTGTGCTCGGATAGGCTGTTGGCTACTCTTGCTCGAGCATCTCTCTCAGCGGCAAAGGGAGTGTGGGCTGATAGCTCCGGTTGTTATGTTGCCTGCTATGATTTGATCTGTATTCTGTAATAATGACTATCGTACGTCCGCCCACCGTGTGTGATCCGTCGTAATCTTGCTCTACTTCAGCGGAGAGTTCTCCACCCTCAAGTGCCTGATTTTAGCGCCTCCTTGTCGCTATCACTGCCTCGTTTTACCTTGTGCGATAGGGGAGAGTTTCTTGGAAGAACGCGAGGTGTTTAGCTGAAAATCTTCCTGTATTCGGTCGCGGGTGGTTTTTAGTCAGTTGTGCTCCATGTGTGATGGTTTATAATAATGTAAGTTCATGGAGTTCCACCTATGTCGTAAATATCTGATGTATACCACTCGTATTTGCGATGTGTACGGAGTGCGCGTCTCACGGACAATCTCGACTTGCTCTCGCTCAATCGGTCGTCTTCAACTTAGTAATTTGAGTGATGAGAAGGGGGGTTTTAAGTCTTTGTCGGTATGGGGGTCTCGGGAGGGCTGTAGCAATTTCTAATTTACCAGATTAGTATGCGCTCATATGGTGGCTCTGGATGTGGAATACTTGCTGTTTGAATTCTTCAGCATAATTCGAGTCGCACTCACATTAACTCAAAGTGTGTGTCTTAGTTTTATTGTGCTTTACATGCACGTGCAATTCATCTGGTACGGACTGGACGAATCTCTCACTGCGCAATTTTTTCTTTGTTAACCTTGGAAGCTCTCGTGTCTTATTTTTTGGCCCCCCAGCGTATATCTGCAGTCATGGGATTTTTTGTCGAATCTATGGTCCTCTTTTGATTAAATTCTGAGGGACACTACTTCGTTCATTTCTTGTGCTTTAGCAAACTTAATTTCATACTATATTTATCGTGTCTCTTCCTGTGTGTCTTCCGTATTGTTGAGAGTGCTTGGGAATCTATGCTAATGAACCTCGCAGGGCAATCATGTTTACATAGATCTCAGGTTCTAGGAAGTACCGCTCTATATTTTTCAACTGTTTCATTGTGCCATTGTTATGCTGTTGCTCTTCCTGTCGCGCTGACTGTATGCTCTTGCTGCTTCTCTTGGAGAAGATGATAAGCGGTCGCGATGCTTCCGTTTTGCTTTTAGTTTTCGTTGTTAGAAGGACGGTTGAGGAGTGATTTGGGTCGATGTGGGGGTTTGTAAAGATATTAGTCATTGTATGTGTTTCCCACGTAAAGTACAAAAGTCCTGAGTATTTTTTGGGTGTTTTGTCTCTCTAACTGAATACACCGCGAGAAGTTGTGTGTGTCTCTCCATGTGATGTATGACGTAGATTTTTTACAGGCATGCGATGTGAACCACCGCATTTCCTGTTGGTGTGTATGATTAGATAAGTACTGCTGTTATTGTCAGTCGTTAAAACTAATGAGGGTGCTCGGGTGAGTAGGATTTATAAGGTGGTCAGGAAGATAGATACGTATTCATTCCCTACGTTGGAGCTTAACCATAGATATATTTCTAAATAGGATGTCACGAATTTATTTATGGGTAGTCCCTATGCGCAAAGTATGTATTCATCCATGCTTTTGTAGTGAGCATGTTTATTAGTCTTGGTGTATCTGGGCAAATAAGAGAATGCATCGCTCGTCTAAAGCGCTAAGTTATACAGTTTCGCTCCGTGCGCGACTCTGGGTTGTTGTCTCGTGTCTGCTATATCAAGGATTAAGTCTCCTGCTGCTGCAAAACTAAAATCTAGCATATACTAATCGCGCGAGAGAATTGAGCGCCCTGTGGACGCCATTTTGGTTAAGCTCTTATTTTGCTTACTCCTATCGTAATGGGTATATGAGGTCGTCGATTTTTGTTATATATGACCCTCTCACGCCATGAGAAACGTCTAGTGTGTGACGGAACACATATTGGAGTAGCTCTCAATTCCTTTTGTCATTATTTTGCGCTCAATAGGCAGGGACATGTGTAGTGAGCTAAATGTTCTATTTTACGAATAGTACGTGTGTGTTGTTCCTGTGGTCTTCCTTGGTGTGGTTGGCGCGAACTCGTACACTCGTAATGCATTGGCTCCTATTCATGATTTGTCCCTTATTTGTGTGCCAAGTCGCATTACTCACGATCTATGGTTGGAAGGGATTATTAGGCGAATTTGATTCATCCTTTATTATTTGAGAAATTATGGTCTCTACTACTAGCATCGCTGTTTGAATTCTGTCGCACGGAAGAATGCCGGGTGGGTCCCACGTGTCAGTTTGTGACGGCAAGCTCCGCTGACTTTCGTCTTTCGAATTCACTCTCGTTCTCCTGACTCCACTTTCTGTGGGAGGAGTAATGGGGTTGGAAATATTTTATGTTAGTTAGTAATTAAGTGTTCAATCTGCATGTCTATATAGCTATATATTTCGTGCCAGCCCAACTGCACGCATCCGAAGCACTTTGTGAGCCCTTTTCAACTGCGTTCAGCGCTTGGTAGAGAGGGATGGACGCGATTTCCAAAGCCGTGCTAGTCTTTTTTATGTGTATTGAGTTTGGTAATTCAAATGAGCATGTGGTTGCTTCCAGTGATTGGGGTATGTTGTTGTGAGCTGCCATGATTTATTAAAGCGATTTTGTGCCATGTGATGTGAGGAGGATATTAGAATTTTTATCTGGCAACAAGCGTGTTATGTAGATTATACTTGTTGCCGGCTATTTGAGTGTCCTGGGACGCTGTGTCGTTGTTAGAATTTTTTTTTAATAGTGTTTGTTCTTCAATCTGTGGATCATTATATGTCATGTTTTGAGATGTGAATGTTGGTTAGGTTTAATGTAATGTGTACTATTAGTGCGTCTAATTGGAGTTTTTACTGATTTTATGTTTTTATTATATTTCCATTCTATATATATTAGAGTGATATATATATATATTATTAATATATAGCCGTTATGGTTTTCTCGAGTAAGATGTTGGTCATAAGCTTGTTTTAGCTAGAGACTCATGTTCTGATTTAGTTGTGGTTATTTAGTGGAAGGGAGGGGAAGTTGTTGATAGGTTAAAAGATGTGGGGATTTCGTGAATTTAGTCAGGATATATTGTGTAAGGAGGGTAATAGTTTATTGAGCAGTATGTGTTTATAATTTTATTTTTAATATTGATTACTTTTGAACCGTAGTTTTTATACTTATGTATCTTAAGCGTAGATGTTAATGTATTATGTTATATAGTATTATCTGAAAACTATTAAATTAATAGATTTATTAGTGTTTGTAGTTGAGTATTATGAGTGTGTATGATATTATGTAAGTTGATTTATAGGTTATTGTTATTGGTTAAAAATGTTATTGTGATATATATATAATATATATATATTATATATATAAATAATTATTATATATTATTATTATATATATATATATAATATATATATGATCTATGGTGTTAGTTAACGGGTTGAGTATTCGTGAATGAGGAGTTTCTTTGTATATTAATGAGTTAGTTGAATTCTCTAGGTGTTGATGTATAATAGGTTAGATTGTATGATTTTCCTTGTGCTCTAATTTAGCGGTTATATTAGAGGTTTTGCTGATATTTTAATGTATTGTATTGTATTATTAAGTGTAAATTAAATGTGAAGCGTGTGTAAGTGAGAAAGTTGTGTCAGTGGATTATTGATATATTGTGGTATAATATGGTAGATTTTCTATAATGGTTAGATTAATATATAGATATATATAATATATAGGTATTTATATAATATATAATATAATATAATATATATACGGTACTCAGTTTAGCTTTTTTATATACCCCGTATAGTTAGTGTATTAGTAGTGAAGTTTTGTTTAGTGAGGTTTTGATGAGGAAGTAATTAAGAGAAATATTAAATCGACTTATCAGGAAGGTGTAGTAAAAATTTCACAAATAATTTTGTGATCTTCTGTCTTGTAAGTTCAGTTACAGTATTGTCTCCAGTGTTTAGTAATAGGGGATGTAGTGGAGGGGACTAAGGAAATTAGTAACTGTTAACTGGGGAAGTAGGGATGTGAAGTGAACTTTGTATATCAGAGGTATACGCTTAGTAGTGGTGGATGTTTTTGGTAATGGTAAGATTAATATTTTAGAGTGAATTTCTTAATTCTCGTTAAATGGAATAATGAGTTGGCCTCGTATGAGTATATACTATTACAGATAGGGGTAAATCATTAATATATTTTAACCATGTATCTAGTGTGAGAGAGAGAGGGGGCGTTAAATCGAGCCGATGACAGAACAAAAAATACAGGAATTTGGGTAGATGTAGAGAGTTATAAATGATAGGGGGAGGGAGGTGTATTAAATGATGTTGCTGGTGTTTAAGAAGAGGAAGAGGGTATTGTAAGAGAGAAGAGGTGGAGGAAAATGGATAGGTAGCGATAAAAAATAAATGGAGAGATTTCGAAGTAATGATCGTATTGTGATATGGGCTTGTACAGGCCAATAATGAAGGGAAATGCTGAAGTCTTATCAGGAAGCTTTGGACATCATCGGAAATTGGCGGAGACCAATCCACAAGACGTCGTTAGTTATCCGATATGTGGGGGGTAAAGTCGCATGATATGTTATGGAGAATCTAGTAGTGTAAGAGCGAAGAATGTGTTTGCTGAGTGTGGAGGTCGGGAGGGGAGAGTAGATGGCGTCATACCGTAGAAATAGCGTGGGGAGTGGATAAGGTGGATGTTGTATCCAGCAATTGAGGGTGAGGAGAGAGGAAATCAACTCTCCTCTGGAAGTGATGTGCTAATGTGGAATGTTAATAAGTGTACTTTATAATTAATGTATCTGCGCTTAAAAGTTCATAAAGCATTACCGATAAATGCGTTTTTGAAGGGCCACAGTTAATATATATTTAACATTGTGAATATGTTAGAGGTTTATATGGGCGTTTAGTTGATTTTCAGAGTGAGGGATCTTATTGAAATGACTCATGTGGTCCGAGAGGCTTGAGCAGACGCTCTGCACAAGAGGAGAATGTCTATACTGGTGTACCTTCATCATACGAGGGGTCATTATGAAAATTGGGTAAGATGCGCAGGTCAGGTAGAGATCCACGTCGATCGCACAACAGAACATCATATATAAGTGAATTGTCTGTTTAGATCCAAACTTCTACACGTGTTGACAGATTGTGGTGGAACAAGGCGAGTTCATAGCCTGAACTTATCCGGAATAATCTTACAGTTGGTACCCGAGAGTTTTCTCTCACCCGAGATCAACGCGACCGATCCTGTATAGTAGTAGAGCGAAGCGAAGTTTCGCTTTCAGCAAGAATCACACACGACCAACAGAAGCTCAGAAGTAGATTAGATTAGACGTAATAATTAGTTACATGATATGGCATACGCAGCTGTGCCTGCAAAGACAGAAAAACCACGAGATGTGAAGAATTTATTTGACCTGGCCTGGGCCCGGCGCCGTCTAGCCCAGTCCGGCTCGCAACTTATACGAGGAGCCCTACCACGAGGTAACCTCGTGTGACGGCGGGGGACCAGGTAACTTCGGGTGAATGGTCTTGGTCTCGCTTCCCTCCCGAGGCGAGAAGGAGTAGTGTTTCTATCTACATAGAGCGAGTCGCTCAATCAGGATCAGACCTTGAACTCGATGACAGGTAGACCAACATCCTCCACTCAGTGTCCTTCTCCTTCATACAGTACCCACAATAACTATTTCACTATTTCCTTATATTATCGCTCTACATTATGTTACTAGATATTAAATTAGTTTCACTGATATATATCAGACTTATTATCCTTGTGTTAGTCGATACTCGTAGTCTACATTTTCATGAGCCTGATCATAACAAACCGATAAATAGATCAGTATCTGGTTCAGGTCTATTATAACATATAAGCGCGTTTTACTGAGCCATACAATAATAAAAATCATACCTGCCAGCACCATATTTATATACGCTATATATATATATATATGAGCTAATATATAATATATTATAATATTAATATTAATATATATAATAATAATAATATAATAAATTATATTATAATATATTATATAATATATTATATATATATATAGGTAATTATATACTATATATTATATAATAGTATATATAATATATATATAATATATATATATTATATTAATTATTTAATAATATTATAATTAATAATATATAATAAATATATATTATATATTATATATAATATATATATTAATATAATATATAATTTATATATTTATTATATTATATATATATAAAATATTAAATATTATTTTAATATATATAATTAATATTAATATATTAAATATTAATTATATATATAATTAATATATATATATATATATAATATATAATTATTATTAAATCGATGTGTGTTTTAAAAAAACGTGCTACTAATATATATTATATATATATTATATTATATATATATATAATATTATATATATATATATATGTGATTTATTTATGGATTATTAATTTTTTATATTTAATTTTTTATTTTTTTAATACTCATACCTCTAAAGTATCACACCTTCACGTAGGTACAATGCCCCTATTCATGAGAGGGTAGTAGTAATTATAAGGTTAAATATTACTATACTACTCAAGGATCCGGGATATAACGTAGTAGATATGCTCTCGAAAGTTTCACGGAAATCCTCATCTCCTTCTAAATTGTCCGCCTTGATCGTGTCTCCGTCCGCCTTCATAACCACAATGATATGAGTACCCCACTCTTGTAGGTGCTAGATGAGTCTCACTAATATATTGTGACTGTTGTAAGTTAGCCTCATTATATATATATATATAATATAATTAATATTATTATATATAATATATATTATATATATATATAATTAATATTTAATTATTATTATAATATATATCATTAATATATTTATTATATATATATATATATATTAATATATATAATATTAATATTATATATATATATATTAATTATATATTAATAATATATATTATAATATATTATAATATAATTTATTTAATATTATTATATATATATATATATATATTAACCTAGATTAACTATTACATATATTAATATGAAAAGTCTATCATGATAAGATAAAATAGATTTAAGGAACGCCCAGTTGGTTAAATAATATTGGTCACAATAAAATGAGTTTTAAAGTTCCCACTGAATGACATATAATTCTTATTAAAGGTCAAGCGGTTCTTTATTGAAGTATTTTAAACTACAAAAAATCTTGTAAAGAACTAGTTGTTTGAGATGAGACCTTCATATTTTTTTTATTATATCTGTTAAATTTTTATAATAAGTTTACCTCATTATACGATTTAATGTCTAGTATATTAGTATTATAAGCGTAAATTCATTAAAACTTCTTACAAACTCTGTAATATAAGATATTAATATTTTCAAAATACTTATGATTTATTTGATTATTATTACTATATATTAGTATACATGTAATATAGTATGCGTGTATTATGTATATAGATGTTAGATGTCATTAAATGTTTAAAAATATATTTAATATTTATTATATTAATAAATATATTTAATATTATTACTATAATATTATATATCTTATTAATATATAATTACTATATATTAAATATATATATATTAAATATTATAATTATATATATTAATATTATATATATATACTAATATTATTAATTAGTGATAATGATGTTACGGGATTTCCGGCCGGTAATATTTTACATTTGTTTGTTTCCTCATATACTATATAGTATGTTTCCGGTTCCGTGGCTCGGAATTTTATTTAAAATTCTGGCCGTAACCAGGATATTAATCAATTTAATTTTAAAACTCTGAAGAAAATTTAATAATACAACAATAGTCAGAAATAATATTTTAATTTTTATATTATAATACCTCCGTAGTCAACCATTCTTTCATTTAAAATCAAAATATATAATCATGTATAGACTCCAGTGTATTTATAGTATAAGTCTATATATTCACTCATCATTAGTTAGGTAATTCAACATACCTATGTACGTAATTATCTATTAAATAATAACAGTTTACTTCAAATTACCACTAAAAATTCATTACTGAGAATTATTTGCAATAAATTATGCTAATATATAATTGATAAAATCATTCCAAATTTAATTGCCTCAAATAAATCTATATTACTATAATCATAAATACATACATATTTATATATAAAATATAGTATATATATATTAATCTATATTTATATAAATTAATATTATATATATATATTATTATATCATTAATATATAATATTATATTATTATTATATATATATTATAATATATATTTATATATATATATCATAATTTAATATATACTATATATATTATAATATTATAATTATTACTATTAATATAATTTATATATTATTAATATACTTATATATATATACAATATATATTATATATATATATATATATTAATATATCATATATATATATACTAATATATATATATATATATATATATATACTACTATATATCTATATAGTTATTTATATTAATATTGCTCATATAATATATTAATATTGTCACTAATTTAATTTAAGATATTAGTTCAGTAGTATATCTTATAAATTTCATAAGTGCATACTTAAATATTTCATATAGCTTACTTTAGTATAAAATCCTTATATCTATTAATACGAATAAAGTGTCATAATTTATCTTAATTCTTAATACTAGTTACAAATATATATATCAAAATTACAAATAATAATTTAAGATGGAATATTTCTAAGCAAAGCTTTCGAACCATACTTTCGGTCTCTTATCAGCTGCAATGTTATATTAAACTAAATTAAATATAATAAACAACTTTACATAAATAAAATTAAATCATAAAAAGTTTTACAAATATGTTAGAAAAAAGGTCACGGAGTTATAAAAATGTGTTTATGACTGGGATCTATTTGTCGAGCGTTTCTTCTTGTCGTCTATAAAAAACACATGGAATTCCTTTTTTTTCCCCCGGGGGGCCCGTACTTTACACACAAATATGACCTACTTCCAAGACAACCTTCTTACTTTCCACGTTACCACCTACAAAAACCTACCATTACACTAGGACCAATGAAACCATTTTAACATTGATCAAAACATTCGCCTAGAAAGATTTCTGTATCCTTCTCTACAACAATTCAAAACAATTATAACATACAAAAGAACCTCACATTTACCGATATATAAACAACATTTTGAACTCCTCCTTTTTTCAAAAACTAAAACACAAAAAACATTTATTGATATTTTATTTTATTGTATTTTTACTATTTACATAACTTATATAACAGTAACTGAAAGAGGACCAAAGATTGGTCGAGCAGCTTTTGGTAAAATCATTTAATAAATCTTGCATATGTTGATATAATCTCCTGGTAAAAAATTAGTTTATAAATTAAATTTTCTAAATATTATATATATATATTATTATATATATATATTATATATATATCATAATATACTATTATATATTATATATATTATAATCACTATAATATATAAACTGCTCTCGGAAGCGAAAGATTACCTTCCATCTGGGCTTTGGGGTGTCGAGGTAAACATGCATGCACACTTCCATTCGTCTAATGACTCGTCCTTCTTCGGTCAATATCACCACTTCCTCTTGAGGGAATTAGGGGACTCTTCTGAATCACAGAAACAACGTACACTATTATACAAACACAATTTTTCATATATCCCTATGTGTGGGTGAAGAATTCTTACCGCGCCATGTCTCTGCGTGTGTAGGAGGCGAGTAAATTGAGGACAGTCGTAGCTGGTTTTTCAAATGGAGTTGGGTTTTTACCAAGATCACTTATCCTTTGATTTTGAAATGCTTATACATTGCTCGGAACTGATTTCATGATCGCAATAAGCGACCCCGAATCTTTCTGGAAGATTGCCTGAATCGTGGTATATGGAGTGTCAGAGAGGAATAAATGTAAGGTGAAAAGGAAATAGGTGATTCGTTGTATTTAGAAAGGCTAAATTTGATATGCTTGCTGTGACTGAGACCAAAGCTTAAAGGGAGCGGTGGAAGACGCAGTGTGTGGAGTTGAAATATGTTGTGTGTGGAGTGGAGAGGATGAATAGGAGATAGGAGTTGATTTATTGGTGACCTGAGTTTACAGAGCTAACCGTTGGATTTTTGTTTGTGTGAAGTACTTATAATTCCAATTTAAAGGTTAGCAGGTTCAGGGTATGAGGTTGTTAATTGCCCATCTGAAGATGTATTTGATAAAGTGTGTTTTCTTGGAATAATCTGAATGATGTATTGAACGTGGTGAGTAGATCAGATTAATTGTGTTGAGGGACTTAAATGGTTGGATAGGTAGTTTCAAAAAAGAGATGGTATAACGGATGCTTTTGGTGCGAGAGATATTGAGAGGGATAGGAAGGTGACTGATTTATTTGAGGAGAGAGGCATTTGTTTAAGTAATACGTTCTTCGGGCATAAAAGTAGCCATAAGTATAAAAGAGTTGGGATAGGTAAAGATGATACAGTAGTAAATAGTACGAATGATTTTGTGTTGGTGAAGATGGGGATGTTAAAGGCACAAACTTTAACATCTCCTCCTTCTTCACGAACACATACATCAGTGAGGGGAAGTGTGATAGAGATATCAGGTTATCGTGTTGCTTTATATGAGGGAAAGTTAGTAGGGTCAAGAATAGGGATGAAAGAGATGAGGAATAATGTGGGGAGAATTAAGAGTGTGAAGTCAAGTGAACAAGTTTATAAGGAAAAGCATGTGAGACCACTTCAAAATAAATCATTTGAATGTGAACAAGGAAAAACTTAACAGATTTGAGCCCAAATGAAGGAAGCCTTTGTTAGTAGTGCAAGAGAAGTATGTGGTTGGGCTAAAGTAGGAAGTGAGAATGGCAACAGTGAGTGGTTGAATGAAGAGGTGAGGAAAGCTGTTAAAAGTATAAAAAAGGGGCATGATCGTATGTGCTGAAAGCTAATGATGAGGTCTCAAAAGAAAGGTGCATGAAATTATATATAATGAGGAATAAAGGATGATGAGAAGTTGCATACGCAGGAGGAAAAAAAAGGTGAATCAAGAGTTTGGAAGGAGGACGGATGGGAACTTATAAGAAAATAGGATGCTCTTCTGGAAGGAAGTGCGAAAGATTAAGAAAGATAGGAACGTTAAACTTCAGAAAATAATGAACATGGATAATGGATGTGAGGAGAGTGTTGAGGGAATACATTAGCAACAATGAAGAGGTGGTAGTTAATATGTGTGTAGGTTTGGTGATATTATATGAAATAAATATTTTGGAGGATGAGGTAATTGGTAGGGGGAGGTAATAAATAAAGTGAGAAAGTTGAAAAATGGTAAATTTGCAGGTTTAGATGTAATTACTGGTGAAATGATAAAAAGTAAATGCAAGATTGTAATTGACTGAATATGGTAGTTGCGTAACAAAACGTTTACAGAGGTTATGGTTCCGATGTTATGGAATAGAGCAGTAATAGCCCTCTTATATAAGGTAAAGGAGAAAAAGGGAACTGTATTGATTGTTGTAGGGAAGACTTTTTCAGGTATTTTGGTTGAAAGAGTGCGTCAAGCAACTGAGGGACTGACTGGCAAAGAACAAAGTGCATCTAAAAGAGGAAATGCCCAGAAAATTTTTTCCTGATCGCATTACCAGAAAAAAAATATCCCAATTTTTCATTTTCAAAACTAAAAAAAGTAGGATTTGAAATTCGACCATTGATGTTATTTGGGGTCTAAAATCAATATTTAAATTTATGCATTTTCTATGTAACAGACTCATCTTTGTATACTTTAAGTTTGAAGTCATTTGGAAAAAAAATTGTAAGACGTGAATCGAAAAATGTCATAAACAGGTTTTCAAAAAAATTAAAATGCAAAAGAAATTACTACAGATACTGAAAAATACTCGAAAACAACGTTTTAGAAGTCAGAAAAAGCTTCGGTTGGCTCTTTATTTGGAAAAATTGACTGAAATTTAAGAAACCTATGGCCATTCCAGTTTGGGTCAAAAGCTGGACCATCACGGAGCAAGAATCGAACCATCCAATTATATTTCAATAAACAACTTCTTAAGTAACTAATATGGCGTATACCTACAGAGAACATATAAGTGAACACATTCAAAACTTTGGAGAGCTTGAACGTAATTTGTCATCTAAAAGTTATTTCATACATTCGCATTTGAATTTTTTACTGCAAACCATGGCGCTGCAGATGACGAAGATGGAGAATAATTTAACTAGAAAATACCAACCATGGCAACGTGCTACAGGGGGAAATGGAACCCAAAAATGCCAATTAAAACAGAAACATCATAAAGAAGTAGATTTTATGTGAGTGTAAAGTAAATTATTATTATATTTTTCCGTTCTTAAAAAATATCTCAATTACTAAAAAAAATATGCCCGATAGAAAAATACTTTTAAGGTATTTGAAATCTGGACAAAAAATACTATAAGAATGAGTTATTCACTTTTAATTAATAAATAGTATTAAAATTGTTAACCAGTGTTAAATAATAAAAACCATGAGTATCTAAATTAGATAATATCGGTAAAATCAAAAGCTTAAAAAAAATGGAAAAATAAAATAAATGTATTGAAATTTACATTGAAAATGCTTCTATCTATCTATCTATCTATCTATCTATCTATCTATCTATCTATCTATCTATCTATCTATCTATCTATTCTATCTATCTTTTTATTATTTAATTATCTATCTATCTAATCTATCTTCTTCTTCATTCTATCTATCTATCTATTTATCTACGTCACAATCTAATTACATCGTCTAAACTATTTATCTATTTACTTGAAATTTATCTATCTAGCCCATTCATGATCTAATTATCTATCAATCTATCTATTATCAACCTATCTATCTATCATCTATCTATCTTATCTATATATCTATCTATCTATCTATCTATCTATCTATCCTACTATCTATCTATCTATCTATCTATCTATCTATCTATCTATCTATCTATCTATCTATCTATCTATCTACCTATCTACTTTGTAATTTTAATTTTACTTTACTTCTAAATATACTGTTTACGAATAAAGAATTAAAGATTATCTATCTATCTATCTATCTATCTATCTATCTATCTATCTATCTATCTATCTATCTATCTATCTATCTATCTATCTATCTATCAAATCTATAATACCTATCTATCTTTCTCCCTGCATGAACGTTCCTTATTACTCTATCTATCTATCTATCTATCTATCTTTTAATAAACAATTATTAAATACTCTATTATAAATATGTTTGGATTTTGTCTTTTCAATTTATTTACCTTTTATTTATTTATTTATTTTTGAATTGCCTATGCATGCAGTTTGAACCCGAAAGATGCAGTGGTTGCAATCTAATTAATATAATATTTAAACGAAAAAATTAAATGCCTTTTATCCCTAGTGTTTTCTAACCGGCAGGCCGTATTTAGAATGTATAATTATTTTACAAACATTGATTTTAGCGAAAGAGTAAGGAGTGAAACCAATGCACAAAAATAAGAATATTAACAACAAAAAATTATTGCTTTTATAAGCAATAGTTTTCTGTTATTAATATTTCTATATTAATATTTGGATGATTATTATTAGTCTGGTTATCACTCATATCAAGTTTCAACAATTTCAATGTCATTATTATAAACTCTAAACAAACTGCAAACTGGTGTTATTTATTTCTTTCATTCTTTTGAAACTTAAAGTAGAGCTTCAT
>JABUQX010020583.1:22500-25000 GCA_015478945.1 Trachelipus rathkii | reverse complement strand
ATCCATCTCCCACATCCTTCTGATGGTATATCAAAGTCTTTGGTACTCTATTTCCTTCTCTCTTTCATATAAGGCTACTTTTCCATCATATGGGAATCCAACCTCTATTAATTATCATTTTCTTATTGGTTTGTTGATCAATACAATATCCGATCTACTATTTGACATAAATATGTCAGTGGGTATGCCATAATCATACAAAATTTTAACATGATCATTATCAACTACTGCAGGGGGTTTATAACTCCAATGATAATTAGGGGTATCAATATTATATAATCTGCAGAGTCTACAATGAAATTATGTCTTTCTGTAAATAGTTCCATACGTAGCAGTTTCTCACATCCGTACAATATATGGGGCACAGTCTCTGCGAATTCCCCACACATCATGCATTTATCAGAGATATCTACTTCTTTAATATGCTTTTTGAACCAATCGGTTCTTAGGCACCAATCCCGAGCTGTAATAAGAGTTCTTTCTTCATTCAATTTCAAAAATCTCCTTGTTATTGTCTCCATCGATTTTTCTTTGTTGACAAAGCCTTTGTTCGGTGCTTCCTTTTTATAATGTTGGGCATGTCTCTGTTCTTCCCATTCTATAACATCGTCTTCCTTTCTTGCTTTTTCATGTTTCCTTTAAAATTTTAGTTCTTTCTTTTAGGTTTTTCTCATTCCATCCATTGTGTTCTTAAATTGATGTTAAATTCATGGAGGAAGTCATTTGCCTTTTTTGTTATCGAAGTTGTTCCTGCCTTGCAATCTTCATGTTATTTTAACCGTCCAATAAATTTAGTTCCTTTTCATTAGATATATTCTGCTAATCCCGCTCTTTCATTTTTATGGGTTCTATCTATGTGTAGCATTCCCATAGATCTATCATCTCTCGGGATGTATTTACGGATTGTGCACTGATTCTTGTAAATTATTTTGTGTGCATGGAGGAGTTTCGTTGCTATTGTATCTAGAGCATTTATTTCATGCTGGTACGAGCCCACAATTCCAAAACTGTATCTCATTACTGGCATAGCCAATACCTTAATTGCCTCTATTTTGTTTTGTTTTGTTTTGTATTTTAATTCGGGTTTTAGCATTTTTTTCATTCCTGAGATGTATTCCTTTTTTTATTCTCTTTTTCATAAGTGTATTTTCAATCCTGTCCGATTCCTCCACTCCAAGATACTTGTAAGTTTTTCCTCTCCCAATCTTTAATTTTCCCGTTATTTACCATGATGTTTTCGGCATGTCTCTTTCTACCTTTGTTCATAAATAGAAATGCACACTTTTCTAATTCAAAATCCATTCTAATGTCCGACGAAAAATCTTTAACCACCTTTAACTATCTTTCTGACTCTCCTCTGCTTGGCGCATACAGCTTTATATCATCCATGTAGAAGAGATGTGAGATTCTCTTTCCTTTCTTCTCTGTTCTTTTATTTATTCGGTATCCGTTCTTTAAGTTATTGATCAGGGTACTTAAGGGTTTAAGGGACATGGCCCCCTTGAAAAATCCATCTTTTCATTATTTACATTTTTAATTTTCGTAATTCCTTTCTCATGTGGGAGCTTTAAATTAATTTTCCTCATTTCTGTTACCCTCTCCATGAATCTTTTGATTTTCCCTTCAGCCTTGTAAATGTTCATTATTTCTTTCAACCAAGAATGGGGTACACTGTCATATGATTTTTTTGTAATCAATCCACGTCATGTATTATATTCTTTTGCCCTTTCCAACTATTTTCAATTATCATTTTATTTATCAATAGCTGCTCTTTTGTACCATATGTATGTCTAGTACATCCCCTTTGCTCTTCAATAACGATGTTATTACTTTCTACGTGTTTATAATTTATATAGCCTCTGGATTAGAACTCCTGTTAACCCTTTGTAAGTTGTATGGAGGCATGTTTTGAGTCCATATTTACTAGGATCTTTGGTTTCTTCATTTTTTTTGAATAAGGGTAGTTACATCTGCTGTGGGCCACAGTGGGATGTCTATTCTTCCATCCATTATGTTGTTTAAGTATTCTGTTAGGGATTTGATTAATGATTATTATTTTTTTAACCAAATGTTCTGAACCTTGTCCATTCCAGGTTCCAATTGATAATAAAAACGTGTTTTTTTTTGTTTTGTTTTTTAACTTAAACCTATATTGGGGATATTACATTTCGGTCTCCAATTTTAATCTAGCCATCAATGTCAGATTTTAAATTGCTCTCATAATTATTTTTCTTTTCTTTTTTTTATTTACGATATTCTTTATGTTCAAGAATTTCAAAGTTTAAGTTCGTATTAGAAGCAGACGGTTGTAGCGTTACAAAACAACTTCAGAAATCACCTTTGCATTACTTATGATAGGATTAAATCACTCTACAATTTTAAATTTTCAAAAATCTTTCACTTAATATTTTCAGATTTAAAGGTTTTATTTTCTTGATAACAAATCAATTTTATGTCACTTGCATTTAATGAACCAAACTACAAGAAAGAATTTTGAATC
>JABUQX010020583.1:0-5000 GCA_015478945.1 Trachelipus rathkii | reverse complement strand
TATATTATATATATATATTAACGGTACATATATATAGTATATGATATATATTATATAAGTATATAATAATATATATAATATATATATTATATATATATATATATATATATATATTAATATAATATATATATATTATATATATATATATTATATATATATACGCACATTATATTTATATATATTATCTATATATATATATGAAAAATAATAAACCCTTTGAATTGTATTCAGGGATTGTTAAAATATTTGTACATTAATATAGTAGATATTTGTGGGCTGATCACCCTGTAGAGTTTTGTTGTGTTGGTTTTGTTTTATTTTCTATATTAGAGTTTATATTATAAAATTTATTTTACTAGAGGTAAGCTATATTATTTATATTTTGGTATTTATATTATAATTTTGTTTATGCATTTTAAAATTGCGGGTTGGTTTATGATTCGGATTGTATGGTAAATAAAATACTTAATTATGTAGTTATATAATATTCTGTATTGGATCTGTAATGTTATATATATAATATATAGTATATATATATATATTATATTTATATTTATTATTATAATATATTATATATATATTATATATATAATTTTTTTTATATATATTATATAATTTGTAGTTATTATGATTTATATGTTACATTATTAATAATATTTATCTTTCTATTTCATTAATTTTTCTGGAATTTTATAATATATATATTCTTACTCTTAGATGATATATTACTTTATGCCTTAAAACTAGTAAGGTATGCACCACTAAATATGTGAGAAAGGTCTCTATATGATCGATTAATAATTTTCTTTCTTGTTAGTTTGGATTTCATTTAAATGCATTTTAGTGGATATAGAATTTTGTGATGTTTATGTGTAAGTGTAGATATAAGTATATAATCTTTGAATCTGAAATTATGTAGTGAAGATTTGAAAATGTTTATAGAATTGTGGGTTTAGAGTGACTTTTAAGTCCTATCATATAAGGTAAGATGCAAAGGTATGTTTCTTGAAGTTTTTTTAGTAGACGGCTACTAGAGCTTCTGTGTCTTGCTTCTAATTACGAAACTTAAACTTTGTAAATTCTTTGAATCATGAAAGGATATCGTAAGATATAAAAGATATATATAGATGAGAAAGTATATTATTTTAATGAGGAGTTCAATTTTTTAAAATGCTGTACATTGATTGGCTTAGATTAAAAATTTTGTAGTCCGTAATGTAATATTGCGCGCTATATTATAGGTGTAAGTTTAAAAGAACAAAACTAAAAAATAAAATCATGTTGTCCGATTTTTATGATGTATTCAATTGGATATAAATACCATAATGCATTTTGTTGTTGATTAACTCATGGCAACCTCTTGTGTATAAAAGTAGAGTATTTTAGATTTGGATAACGTGCTTTATATTTTTGCTAGTTTATTTGCGAGTGCATTGATGAGTGGTAGAGATATTATAATAGAATTTGTATGCTAAGAATTTTGCGGTATTATGTGTGCCACTCAGTGCTCTCTCATATTATAGATTAAGTCATAAACAAATTTTGACTCTGAATTTGGTTTGTAACCTTAAGAAGATTGTTCAGTGCTCCAGAGATGCTCTATCACATATTAGATGAATTACTATAAGATATTACAGATATATATTGTATTTCATTCATCATGCATATTACTATATTATATTTATATTATGTTTATTATTATTCATTATTATTTATTATTTTTATTATTATTATTATATTATTATTTTGTATTATTTATTATGTATTATTATTATTATTAGTTATTTATTATATTTCATTATTTATTTATATTATTTATTTTATTATTATATTACCATTTATTATGGTTATATAGATTTATTAGTTATATATATATATATATTATTTATAGTATATATTTTGTGTTGTTTGTTTGTGTTTGTGCTGTTCTTCCTGATGGTTGGATTTTTGTGCAGTTGAAGGTATTTATTATTTATATATAAGTTATTATTATTATTTAGTTTAAGTATTTATTTTTATATATATATATTATATTATATTGTGTTATATTATAAGTTATTATTTGTTATTTATTATTTGTTTATGTATATTGTTTATTAGTTAATTAATTGGTATAGTGGTAATATGGTTTTAGTTTATATTGTATATGTTAGCTAGTATGATGATTGTGGTGTGTTCGGTGTGTGGATGTTATATATATTATTATATATATAATATATATATATATATATTACATATATATATATATATATTTTTGGTTTATGTGTTTATATATTATAGTATATGTTATTATATTTTATATATTATTTTTGTATTAGTTTGGTTGATAGTACGTATATGTGGTATATTGAGTTTTTTTTTTGTTTAGGTATTAGCGTTAGTTGAGTTCATGGTTTATTTATGTATATGGTATATATATTATAGTGATTTTTTGAGTGTGTTGGTTTGTTTTGTTTGTTGGGTTATATTTTATGTATATTATATTATTTAGTTAGTTAGGTTGCTTTTAATTGTATATGGTAGTTTATGAAGTTATATAGTTATTGAGTGGGTTGGTGTGTTTAGTTGATATATATTTTGGATAATATTTATTTTATTTTATATTGGTAGTTTTGTATTGTTTAGGGTAGTGATTTATTAGTTAGTGAGATATATTTTATATGAGGTGAGTAGTATATTTTAGTATAGTTTGGTTAGTTTATATTATATATATGTAGTTATGATGTATGGTGTATTTGATATTATGTATGGTTGATTATTATGTTTATAGTATTGTCTGTATAGGTGATATAGTATTTAGTATAATAGTATGATATAGTAGTAGCTTGAGTTCAGTGGGTGTTGGATGAATAGTAGATTAAACACCGGGAAAACGGTTATATTAATAGAGATGTATGGTATTTTTCCCACTAATAGAGTGGTTTTTTTCGGGTTAACCAGTACGCATAAAGATTATGTTGTGCCAGTCGCATGTCAAAGCGTGTGTAATATCGAAGTAAGGTCAGAGGTTGAAGAAATATTAAGATTTTAAATCTACGTTAATGAGTTAATCATAGACAAATGCATACCTAGCTGTAAGGTATAATAACTTTACTTAATGTAATTTTATTTTTATATTTATAATTTATTTCACTTGGCATTTCTTTTTAGAAAAAAAGAAAAAAATCCTCTCCACCATGAGCGCTTTGTAGATTTTGTTCGATGACATGTTTGCATGATGAGAAAAAGTATAGAATTAAATAATCCAAATTTTTATCTCTTTATGTCAAACAATTGTCATGGAGAATATTCTTATCAGAATTCTAAGGTAGTAGTTATATATATATTATGTATATTATATAATTATATAGTATATATTATATATATATATATTATATATTATATATAATATAATTATATATATATTTATTTATAATATAATATTTTAATATATATATTATATTTATATATAATTTATATATATTAATATATATTTTATTATATATATTTATATTATATATTATTATTTTTTTTTTTATAGTATAGTGTATGATGAGTATGATTGGTGTTAGTTATATAATTAGTGTAGTATTAGTGGTACTGTATGTATATGATATAGTTATGAGTATTGTTATTATTTTTGTATAGCTAGTATATATATATGTATAGTAGTAGGTATATATGATGATATTAGTCTATTTAGGTGATAGTTATATATAGATGTATATATATATATTTTATATTATTAAATGTTTTTTATTATCATTATTTATTATATTATTATGTGTATATTATATTATGTATTATTTAGGTAGTGAGTTTATATATATATATTATTATTAGGTATTTATATATTATTTTATATATATTATATGAGTATATATTTTATTATTGTTTTATTTATTATAATATTTTTTATAGGTAATATTTTTTTTATATTTTTTTTCTATATATAGTCATTATCTCTTATATACATTATTATGATTTTTTTCTGAAAATGATATAGAGGTATATTATTGTTTGTTTTAGTTAAAATTTTTTTTTAGTTCGGATAGTTGTTATACTTTATATTGGTTGTAGTATTATTTTATATTATATATAATATATTTTTATATATATTGTTTATATATATGTATTTATTATTAATATTTATTAGGTAGGTTGGTCATTTGTAGTATATATATTATTAATATTATTTTTATTATTATATATTATTATTTATTATTATTATATTATTATATAATATTATATTATTATAATATTTATATATGTTATTATATATTATATTATATATTATAATTATTATATATATATATATATTATTTTTTTTTTATTTGTTTTTTATATATATATATTATATTATATATATATATATATATTATTATATATATTCTTTATATAATTATTTTATTATTATATATATTTTATTATATAATTATATATTATATATTATATATTATATATATATATATATATATATTATATATATATATTTAATGTATATTATATTCTTTCTTCTTCCTTCACCTTCCTCTTTGCCCCAAGATTGGTGGTAAGGTGCTGCTGTACAAGTCTCATCGGAAAAGAAAAAGCAGTAGGTAGATAACATTTGGACATAACGTCGAAAAGATAAGCCCATGCTCTTTACCGCCACCCTCGTTACCATTAATGGAGTAGGTGATGAGGTGCTTCTGTCACAGGACAGAAATCTACCCAGAGCATCATGGTATCCGCGACGACCCTCTACTATGGAATTGATCTTCGAATGTGAAGGGTTTAGTCCCTGTGCCCAGGTGGCTGTGGCGACAACCATTGCCTGCCATAACTAATAAACCCCGCCATTTCTCTCCTTAGTCATGTGCACCTTTATTTCCTGTGCCTCTCGCCAAACTCTACGAGTTTCTCTTGTCTTAGACATTCGTTCACCGGGACTCAATCTCACTTCTCTTGGGGTCTTGTCTGTCTCTCAGCCGGTCTGGTTCCCCAAGCATCTAGTCTTACCAATCTGGTTTATATATCGC
>JABUQX010020582.1:50000-52500 GCA_015478945.1 Trachelipus rathkii | reverse complement strand
CAGCCTTCCTACGGCTTTCAGAGATTGGGGTCGGTGTCCTAGACATCACTGCGAAACAACTTGGTAGGAAGACCATGACCTGAGTTAAAAAAAGACATTTCCCTCCGTATTACAACCAATCTTAAATTTAAGAGCATATCCATCGCATCCAAAACTACTCTAGAGCTCCAACCTACGTTCGTGATATCTTATAATTTTTGGGTTTATCCACTGGGCCAACGCCCACAATCATATCATCACTCTATCACTCCTATTATGCAAAATTTGTCTTGCTTGTACCATATTCATTTTCCTTTCCTCAACCACTTGGTCTCAGTCTTCCAGTGGTTGTTTTTCTACACACACAGTATACATCTGTTTAACATCAGCTACCATCCTCCTTTCTCTCATTTACTACTTTTGTGCACACACATTGATTCTCTAATACGTTCATTCCTTCATTTTATCAATTACTTAGACCTAAAATATTCCCCTAAGATTATCCACATGAACAGACTGCACCTTAAATCTATGCTCTTATTCCACATTATGGTTTCACTACTATAATTAGTGCTAGTAACAACCCACTCATGCAACAATGGTACACTCAAGATTTAGTTTCCCTTGAATTCACTAAAAGATTTGATTGCACAAGCCACCTTTCTACCACTCACAGTTTTCCTAAATACACGCATCATCCGTTTCTTTTTCATCCAATATATAGCCAAAATATTTAAACTCTGATACTGTTACCAGTTGCCTACCTCCAACATGAGTTCACACTGCAAACTCTTTTCACTAACTACCATCACCTTTGCTCTTATCCATATTTACTTTTCCATCCGAACCTTCTTCATAATCATGGTGTACTAATTAAAAATTTATTAATTTTTTTAGCAGAAACTGTAAAACAAAAAGATTTATAGCCCTTCTCAAGGTTCAAAGTTCCTGAAGCACTTCAAGCATTTGATCAGATCAAGACTTGGATACAAGACCAGGTAAATATTGTATTCTCACCTAATTGTTTATTACATTAGTTTTTATTTTTTATAATTTGGGTATATAGTATATATATATACATATATATATAGATATATTATATATATATATATATATATAAAGAGGTTGCAAATTTATATAATAAATAGAGAAATTATGCATAGATATATAAATATATTAGATATAGATTCGCATAGATTATGAGATTTTTTAGGAAATAGATTCAGCACAATGAAACTTTCATCAAATATCATCTAAGAACACTCTAGTGGGCGAATTGTGAGGGCATGATGTTGATCCATATGCAAAAGATATATATATATATTATTTTATTATATATATATTAATATATATTACTATATATATATATATATATAATAGATAGATATATATTTATTATATATTATATATAGGTGAATGTTGTGGGGTTGATGGTGCAAGAAAGATTAGTAATTTTGGGGATGAGGTGATTAGTAAGGAGGAAAGTTGAAGAATTGGTAAATCTGCAGTTAAGATGAAATTTATGGTGAAGAACAAGAAATGGAAGCGGATGGGTGAATGATTGGATTGGAAGTTGTGTAACAAAGGTTTATGGAGGGTATAGTTCGAGGGATTGGAGGAGAGCAGACATAGTATACAATAAAAGGTAAGGAGATAAGTGTTTGAATTAAACTTCTCTGCAAGTGAAAGTAAATGGAATTTTGAAAGGAAGACGGATGCTGGTATTTTGGTCGAAAGAGTGCGTCGAGTGGACTGAAGGACTGATGTGAAGAACAAGGTGCGTTCAGGAGTGGTAGAGGATGTATGGATCAAATCTTTAGATTAGAAACAATGATCGAGAAAATGAGGGAGAAGAAAGAATAAATTGTTTTAGGTTTTATGGATTTGCTGAACAGGCGTATGATAGGGTTAATAGGGAAAGCTCAATGCAGGTTTAGTGATATATGGTGTTGGTGGTAAGCTTCTGAATGGAATCAAAAGTATGGATGACGATAGTGAAGCATGTTAAAGAATTAATTGGAGTCCGAAAAGTGATGGTTTAATATTTAATTAGCGGAGTGAGGCAGGATGTGTTATGTGTTTTGTGTGGGAATCTGAAGAGTTTGAGAGGATTTTTTTAGAGAGATTTTGCAGGTGTGTAAAAGGAGGGGTTTTGAAAGTAAAAGTAGATAAGGGAAGGTTATGGTTGTGGTGAGGACAGTCCTCAGTGTGTAGTTATGTTGCTTGGTGAGCAGCAATGGAACCTAAGTGTCTGTATTAAATATTTGTAGCATATATGTGGATGAAAAGGAAACGGATGATGTAGGGTGTAGTAGGAAAGTTGTGAATGGCAGAAAGTGGCTGGTGCAATTAAATCATTGGTGGATGTAAAGGGACTAAGTCTTCGAGTGAGCTGGGTCTTACAATGAGCGTATTGTTGGTACCTGTGTTTAATTGTATAGATCTAAAGCACAATGAGTTCAGAATGGACAGTCTTAGGGGCGTGTTAGGTGTGAAGAAGAATGTTTGATAAAATGAGGGA
>JABUQX010020582.1:12500-47500 GCA_015478945.1 Trachelipus rathkii | reverse complement strand
TCTTGGGTTTTCAGCGTTCCTATCGGTTATGTTATGAAAAATTCTTACATTTCTTTAAATTTTCTTACTGCCTCTTTCCCAATGCTTCAAAATATAAACATATTCTTTTTTATCCGTGCCCTGAAAGGTTCGAGTTCTCTCTGAAAGTTCCCTACATTATACTGTTGATTTCTTATTAACACGGCCCTTGCCTTGGAGGGGAGATCTTTCGGAACAATATATCTTATTTTATATTACAAGTGTTAACTCAAAAGATACGCATTAAAGCCACTAGTTTCTTCAAATAAGCACTTTGACTGACTGTTGGCACTGAGTGCCTCCTTCTGTAAACAAGCTTCCTGGCACTGATAAATTCTGGCCAAACATAAGAACACTGGGAGTGGACTCCTCGTCATTTATAGGCTAATTCTCAAACAGTACAGTGCCAAGGCAAAAATTTCAGCCATTTTAACCTTCATTCTCCCTATCATTAATCATACACCTTAGTGTCACTATGAGAGCTTGATTTAATTTTTCTGCCTGGCCGTTCGAACGAGGGAATTAGGTGTCGTGATAATATTATCTATGTTGAGTAGGTTACACACGATCATTAAATATTTTGGCAGTGAACTGGCTTCCCCGGTCTGAGATGAGCTTTGTTATGAGCCCACAGAACGGAAAAATTTCGCCCACTAACACATTCAGCACCGAGTCGACCGTCGCCTGCCTAAGAGGGTAGGCGAAGGGATACTTACTAAATCTGTCGATAAAAACAAGCAGATAATTGAACCCCATACTATACGGGAGCTTACACAAATCCACATGGAGGGTGTCGAATTTTTCCGAGACTTCCTTAAATCTGCCGAATTCTGGAGATATCCTTCTAACGCTCTTATTTTTTTGACAGACGTCACAACTCTGTATAAATTTCTTTACTTTACTATGCATAAATCTGAAAGCGAAATCCGCTCTTAGAACAGTCAAAGTCCGTTTAATTCCCAAGTGATTTGTATTATGTATTTTTTCTATGACATCATCCACCAGATTTTCCGGTGTTAGGGAGAGTTAATGGAAAGAAGACCCGGATTATTAACTGTTAACAGAGTCCCCAAACCACCCAATAAATTTAGAAAGTGAGATCAGAAACTAATGCAGCGTCGAAGATCAGAGACTAAAAGGAACTGTCTGTTAATGATTAATGGATTAATTCTAAGAGAGAAAATTAGAGACAGAGAGAAAATTAGTCAGTTAGTATGCTACTGTAGCGCATAAAGGTGTTAAAGAGGTTAGTCTGTTAATAAATTGATAAATGGTTAATTTATCTATCTACCCCCACCACTGTTATATGCTCAACGGAAAGCTACTTTCTCTAACGGTTACCGCATTGATTACCTGAAACCTTTCCAAAATAGCAAATACCTGCAACACACTGAATTCTCCTTGATAAAGCTCACCTTGACTTTGAGTGGAAACCCTCTTGAATAAAGGGACCCTCCTTGAATACAAGGTAGAATGGAGATCTTTAATAGGGGGGTTAAAAACAAGATGTTTTTTAAAATGAAACGTTTATTAGTTTAAACGCAAGGGGAGGAATATCTAATAATATTTGATAGCTGATAACTGTCGGTTAGTTCTAAGATAGAACACAACCAAAATAATGTCGAGTTTAACGTTCGAGTTTGCGTTCGAGTTCCAGAGTAAGGGTTAGTTACTACTGGAACAAGAAGGTTAATATGTGTGATAAGGTCTAGGATGCAAACACAAGAACAATCACTTAACGTTGTGTTTCTTGTTTATTTTGCTCCGGAATTAACTGATGTTTGTTCGAGTCGAGTTTCGAATTGAATGAGTGCCACTAACAACTTGAGACAGGATAAACACAGCAATGGCAAGAGTTGTAACCAGAATGGCGCTAGGCCCCAGCAATGGCAAGAGTGGTAACAAGAATGGCAAGGCGATAGCCCCAGCAATGGCAAAGCGACAGCCCAGCAATGGCAAGAGTTTAACAAGAATGGCGTTAGGCCCCAGCAATGGCACCTAGATGAATTGAAAAGAATAGGCATCTGAATTAGTTACATACGCTCCATAACAGAAAACACAAAAATAGAATTAAGCATTGTAATATGGCTTACCCTGGGAGATTGTTGTAATCTCTCTGTAAGGGTGAACACTGGTATTGGAGAGACGGCAGAGAGCTGGTAATTCAATCTAAAAAAGACATACTGGTGATAAGCCATATAATGATGGAGCGACAGCCACATCTAAAAGACAAACTATAAACCAAATAACTCACGTCTTCAAGATTGTGGCAATCCTTTTGACAACAAAAGGGAGGACTCAAGGTCGATGATGTGACAGGAGGCCAATGAAAATTGGTCACTCAGAAAAATATTTAAACAATTCTGAAAATGGCTAACTACCATATATTCAAGATGCCTAAAGAAGATGTGATTAGTAGGATGGGAGAAAAGAACATGTCATGATTAGAAGGCATACATATAAATATATTATATAAATAAATGAAAATACACCAATATATTAGAGGTGTACCACTTCTGCATATAATTGGGTGAAGTTGGAGCCACTGCAACAGCGACCCCAACATCCCCCCTCACTAAAATTACGCCCCCACTCAAATTCCTTATAATCATAAACTGTTTGTAGCTGGAGATCTTAGTGAGTGGTAGGCGGCGAAAAGAGGGGATTGACCCGAAAATGTCTGAAGGAGAATGAGGGAAGTTGTTTACATCCTTATCACACACAAGCCGAAAGCCCTTAGGACTGAAAACCGATAACCGCAATAATTTTACATATGTACAAAACTAAACTTAAAGCTGATAACTGTAGTCTGTTAGTGAGGATAATGCGGCCTACGTGACTGAAGCATGCGTTCCTCTTCGTCGATAAATTTCTTGACGGTGAAGACTGACTTGAAGATCGTCGTAAGACGGCTAGAGAAAAGACTGAGACTGAACAGACTAATAGTCAGACTGATGACTCGAGGTTGATGGGTACTCCAACCGAGGAGTCGAATGTAGTGGGGTGAGGCAACTATATTACCATATTTTCAATTTTCAATTTTCCTAGGAACAAGCGTTTAGCATACCCATCTGAAAGCATCGGAGTTAAAAGCTACTCTGCTTCTTTTTTTTGAAGATCTATTTTGATACTCCGGCTGTGTCGATTTGTTCCGTAGTATAGTTGGAAACCTCACTATATCCATAATACTGGGTACCACCCTAGACTATAAAGGTTTATTATTTGGGCTCTGAACTGTTGCTGTTTTTCGTAACATCGGATTTTTATATTTATTAAATTGGAGTCAGAAGTTAATTAAATCTGAAATTAAATTAAAATATTAAATTAACTTCAAGCGGACTTGTAAATATTAGATTTTAATTTGTAGAAAGGAACAAGAATAAAATTTATTATATTATGTAACACTTACACGGATGCAAATAATAGAACAGTGTATTCTTCTCCCTTCTCCTAGCTGCAGTGAGTGTGAAGACTCTCTTAGCTGTCGGCGAGAGAACACTGCTATGAGAAGAGTTCAGCATCCATGTCAGGGTAGATTTTAGCCCAGGTCGGACTATCCACGACTGTCCTTCCCGTGAAATCTGACGCAGACTTCATCCTTATATGGGCGCTTACACCCTTGGCTTGGCAGAAAAATCCCATTATGGATGGTTACAAAAACAGCAACAGTATCAGAGCCAATAATAAACTTTATAGTCTAGGGTGTACCCAGTATTATGGATATAGTGAGGTTTCCAACTATACTACGGAACAAATCGACACAGCCGGAGTATCAAAATAGATCTTCAAAAAAGAAGCAGAGTAGCTTCTAACTCCGATGCTTTCAGATGGGTTATGCTAAACGCTTGTTCCTAGGAAAATTGAAAATTGAAAATATGGTAATATAGTTGCCTCACCCCACTACATTCGACTCCTCGGTTGGAGTACCCATCAACCTCGAGTCATCAGTCTGACTATTAGTCTGTTCAGTCTCAGTCTTTTCTCTAGCCATCTTACGACGATCTTCAAGTCAGTCTTCACCGTCAAGAAATTTATCGACGAAGAGGAACGCATGCTTCAGTCACGTAGGTCGCATTATCCTCACTAACAGACTACAGTTATCAGCTTTAAGTTTAGTTTTGTACATATGTAAAATTATTGCGGTTATCGGTTTTCAGTCCTAAGGGCTTTCGGCTTGTGTGTGATAAGGATGTAAACAACTTCCCTCATTCTCCTCAGACATTTTTCGGGTCAATCCCCTCTTTTCGCCGCCTACCACTCACTAACAGATCTCCAGCTACAAACAGTTTATGATTATAAGGAATTTGAGTGGGGGCGTAATTTTAGTGAGGGGGGATGTTGGGGTCGCTGTTGCAGTGGCTCCAACTTCACCCAATTATATGCAGAAGTGGTACACCTCTAATATATTGGTGTATTTTCATTTATTTATATATTATATTTATATGTATGCCTTCTAATCATGACATGTTCTTTTCTCCCATCCTACTAATCACATCTTCTTTAGGCATCTTGAATATATGGTAGTTAGCCATTTTCAGAATTGTTTAAATATTTTTCTGAGTGACCAATTTTCATTGGCCTCCTGTCACATCATCGACCTTGAGTCCTCCCTTTTGTTGTCAAAAGGATTGCCACAATCTTGAAGACGTGAGTTATATGGTTTATAGTTTTGTCTTTTAGATGTGGCTGTCGCTCCATCATTATATGGCTTATTCACCAGTATGTCTTTTTTAGATTGAATTACCAGCTCTCTGCCGTCTCTCCAATACCAGTGTTCACCCTTACAGAGAGATTACAACAATCTCCCAGGGTAAGCCATATTACAATGCTTAATTCTATTTTTGTGTTTTCTGTTATGGAGCGTATGTAACTAATTCAGATGCCTATTCTTTTCAATTCATCTAGGTGCCATTGCTGGGGCCTAACGCCATTCTTGTTAAACTCTTGCCATTGCTGGGCTGTCGCCTTGCCATTGCTGGGGCCTAGCGCCATTCTTGTTACCACTCTTGCCATTGCTGGGGCCTAGCGCCATTCTGGTTACAACTCTTGCCATTGCTGTGTTTATCCTGTCTCAAGTTGTTAGTGGCACTCATTCAATTCGAAACTCGACTCGAACAAACATCAGTTAATTCCGGAGCAAAATAAACAAGAAACACAACGTTAAGTGATTGTTCTTGTGTTTGCATCCTAGACCTTATCACACATATTAACCTTCTTGTTCCAGTAGTAACTAACCCTTACTCTGGAACTCGAACGCAAACTCGAACGTTAAACTCGACATTATTTTGGTTGTGTTCTATCTTAGAACTAACCGACAGTTATCAGCTATCAAATATTATTAGATATTCCTCCCCTTGCGTTTAAACTAATAAACGTTTCATTTTAAAAAACATCTTGTTTTTTAACCCCCCTATGAAAGATCTCCATTCTACCTTGTATTCAAGGAGGGTCCTTTAATTCAAGGAGGGTTCCACTCAAGTCAAGGTGGCTTTATCAGAGGAGAAATTCATGTGTTGCAGGGAATGCATTTTGGATAGTTCAGGTAATCAATGCGGTAACCGTTAGAGAAAGTAGCTCTCCATTGAACAGCTAACAGCGGTGGAGGTAGATAAGTAATTAACACCTTAGTTATTTCTTTCAGACTAACCTCTTAACACCTTTATGCGCTACAGTAGCATACTAACTGACTAATTTTCTCTCTGTCTCTAATTTTCTCTCTTAGAATTAATCCATTAATCATTAACAGACAGTTCCTTTTAGTCTCTGATCTTCGACGCTGCATTAGTTTCTGATCTCACTTTCTAAATTTATTGGGTGGTTTGGGGACTCTGTTAACAGTAATAATCCGGGTCTTCTTTCCATTAACTTTCCCTAACACCGGAAAATCTGGTGGATGATGTCATAGGAAAAATACATAATACAAATCACTTGGGAATTAAACGGACTTTGACTGTTCTAAGAGCGGATTTCGCTTTCAGATTTATGCATAGTAAAGTAAAGAAATTTATACAGAGTTGTGACGTCTGTCAAAAAAATAAGAGCGTTAGAAGGATATCTCCAGAATTCGGCAGATTTAAGGAAGTCTCGGAAAAATTCGACACCCTCCATGTGGATTTGTGTAAGCTCCCGTATAGTATGGGGTTCAATTATCTGCTTGTTTTTATCGACAGATTTAGTAAGTATCCCTTCGCCTACCCTCTTAGGCAGGCGACGGTCGACTCGGTGCTGAATGTGTTAGTGGGCGAAATTTTTCCGTTCTGTGGCTCTATAAAAAAGCTCATCTCAGACCGGGGAAGCCAGTTCACTGCCAAAATATTTAATGACGTGTGTAACCTACTCAACATAGATAATATTATCACGACACCTAATTCCCCTCGTTCGAACGGCCAAGCAGAAAAATTAAATCAAGCTCTCATAGTGACACTAAGGTGTATGATTAATGATAGGGAGAATGAAGGGTTAAAATGGCCTGAAATTTTGCCTTGGGCACTGTACTGTTTGAGAATTAGCCCTATAAATGACGAGGGAGTCACTCCCAGTGTTCTTATGTTTGGCCAGAATTTATCAGTGCCAGGAAGCTTGTTACAGAAGGAGGCACTCAGTGCCACAGTCAGTCAAAGTGCTTATTTGAAGAAACTAGTGGCTTTAATGCGTAGGCCTTTGGCACCACAGGTTGTATATAAAAATAAGAATATATTTGTTCCGAAAGATCTCCCCAAGGCAAGGGCCGTGTTAATAAGAATTCACAGGATATAATGGAGGAAACTTTCATAGAGATACCGGACACTTTCAGGGTTTGCTACGGAAATAAAAGAAGAATAATGTTTATATTTTGAAGCATGGGAAAGAGGCAGTAGAAAATTTAAGAAATGTAAGAATTTTTCATAACATAACCGATAGGAACGCTGAAAACCCAAGAGAAAAATAAGATTAAATAAATAAAAAAAAAAAAAAAAAAAAAAGGGGGGAAAGAGAGAAGAGAAAAAAAAAAGGGGGGGGCTTTTTAGTTCTGCATGCAATTCTTAGAGTTAGACAGTAATTTAAATTAAAACTTATCCTTCAAAAAAAAAATCATCTTCTTTCCTCTATCTAATGCTACGGCTGAAAAGCATGTTGCCAAATATTAATAGTTGTGAATAAATTCCCGCGTGTTCTTTACAAAATGTGACGGGGAGGGGCTGTGATAGAAGAGTTGAAATAGTCAAACCCCCCCGAGGTGGGGATTAAGAAGGTCTTTTATGTATTTTGTAACAATGTATTGTAAGAATAAAATTTGTATTTCGTAATAATAATATCAAATTACTACTCAAAAAAAAAAAAAAAAAAAAATGTGTGAGGACAAGATTCTCTTTGCCCTCACAATAATCCTGTACACCTCTCATAGTAGCTTTGTACACGGCTATACACACCTGTAACATCACTCAAAAAGGGGGTTCTCTATATGTTAAATTTTAATTATTATTGGTATTTCATTATGTGAGAAAAATATTCGGTGACTCTTATGTACGGCCCCATTGTCGTAAAAATGAGTCACTGCAAAATGCTACCCGAGAATGCCTGGCATTTGAGGGAAGGCAAGGGCAGTTAGTTCAAGTTACAAGAAAAGAGGTCGCATCTAAACATTCAGGTTCGCTAAAAAGGGACCGGAGGAGTTGTGGTTTGAATTATAGATTATTAGTGTTTAAACTCCCCACAATCTTATCAAATTACTAGTTGAATGTGGCCATTGCTGTAACTAATGAATGATTGCCTTGTTAATATTGTTCTTACATTGATACCATTACTTTACTATTCGATTTACTTAATTTTTAAAAAATTAAGATAAAGTTATTATTCCTTTTTATTACCACTGTATTAATTCTTCAATGTATATGCATATATATTTATATATATATTATATATATATGATATATATATATATTATATTATATATATATATATATATAATATATATATATACTATATTTATATATCTTCTTCTTACTTCTTCATCTTCCTTATATTTTCCAAAGAATGGGAGTAAGGTGCGTGACGGGCATCGGAAAAGAAAAGCAGAAGAAGAACATGACACAAGTCGAAAAGAAGCCCAGCCTTACCGCCCACCTTTCTGTACCATTAATTAGTGGGAACCATCGCAGTCAGAAAATCCAACCCTAAAGCTTCATGGGACCGCGATGGACCCTCACTATGGTAGATGGTCAATGTGGGTTTCATTCCTTGGCCCAGGTGGGCCAAACCATACCCCCTCACAATCCCCGCCATTCACTCCCTGTTATACACCTTTTCTTCTCGCCTCTACCAAAACTCACATTCTCTCCTTCAAACATTCGTTTACTGACTCAATCCACTTTTTCTTCGTCTCCCCGCCCGGTCGGTTTCCAACACACTCACCACTATACATTCGCTTAACCAACCGACTAATATTCATCCTTTCCATATGACAAACATCTCAACATACTTCATTTATTCTCTCATTACCCTTTTCTTCACCACCCACACCACTCTCTAATACGTTCATTCCTCTTTTTTATCAATTCTTTCTCACACCTAGCACACCCCTAAGATTGTCATCTGAACACATTGAACTTCTTATTCCAAGATCTATTACTCTTATTCCAGACCATAGTCTCACTACATTACATACACAGGTAACAACATACCCTCATGTAAAACCCTAGCACACTCAAGGATTTAATTGCCCTTTACATCGACCAACGATTTAATTGCACCAGCCACCTTCCTGCCATTCACAACTTTCCTACTACACTCTGCATCGTCCGTTCCCTTCTAATATATATATATATTAAATTTTTTATATATATATATATATAATATATATATATATATATATAATATATACTATATATATATATATATTATACTATATATATATTATTATATATATATATATTATATATATATATATCATCCACATTCTCTCCCCAAGATTGGGGGTAAGGTGCTTGACATGCACCAGAAACAGAAAGGTAGTAGAAGAATATAACAAGTCGAAAAGAAAGCCGAGCCTTTACCGCCCCTTTTATAACCTTTTAGTGAGGGGAAAACTCCTCGCACTTCAGAAAATCCACTGCTAGAGCTTCACGGGACTGCCACGGGACTTCACTATGGGCATCTCGTCAATGGTAGGTCATCCTGCCCAGGTGAGCCACAGCCATAACCCCCTCACAAAAACCACGCCATTCACCCTATTATGCACCTTTCTTCTCACCTCTGCCAAATTCACATTTCTCTTCTCCAGGCATTCCTTTACCGACACAATCCACTTTTTCTTTGGTCTCCCAGCCAGTCCATTCCCAGCACACCCACCACTATAAATAAGCTTAACCAACCAACTATCATCTATCCTTTCCACATGACCAAACCATCTCAACGTACTTTCATTTATTCTTCATTTACCCCTTTCTTCTTCACACCACCCAACTCTCTAATAAGTTCATCCCTCATTTTATCACAATTCTTCTACACCTACACCCCCTAAGACTGTCCATCTGAGACTCATTGTGCTAGTGTAGATCTATAATTTAACACAGCCCCCCCGTACACAACCATACGCTCAGTAAGACCCTAGCTCACTCGAAGACTTAGTCCCTTTACATCCACCAATGATTTAATTGCACCAGCCACCTTTCTGCCGTTCACAACTTTCCTATTACACTCTACATCATCCGTTTCCTTTTCATCCAACATATATCCTAAATATTTAAACAGACACTTGTTCCAGCTGCTGCTCACCAGCTAACATAACTACACACTGAGGACTGTCCTCACTCACAACCATAACCTTGCTCTTATCTACTTTTACTTTCAAACCCCTCCTTTTACACACCCTGCCAAATCTCTCTAAAAATCCTCTCAAACTCTTCAGATTCGCCACACAAAACCACATAACACATCCCTGCCTCACTCCGCTATTAATATTAAACCAATCACTTTCGACTCCATTTATTCTTAAACATGCTTCACTATCGTCATCCATACTTTTGATTCCATTCAGAAGCTTACCACCAACACCATATATCACTAAACCTGCCATTGAGCTTCCCTATTAACCCTATCATACGCCTGTTGCAAATCCATAAAACCTAAAACCAATTTATTCTTCTTCTCCCTCATTTCTCAATCATTGTTTTAACTACAAGATTTTGATCATACATCCTCTACCACTCCTAAACGCACCTTGTTCTTCACCAATCAGTGCTTCAGTCACTCGACGCACTCTTTCGACCAAAATACCAGCATCCATCTTCCCTACAACACTCAATATACTAATTCCCTTATAATTTCTAGTAACACTTATCTTCCTTACCCTTATATAAAGATACTATCACTGCTCTCCTCCAATCCCTCGGAACTATACCCTCCATAAACGCTTTGTTACACAACTTCCAAATCCAATCAATCACCATCCCGCTTCCATTCTTGTTCATTTCACCAGTAATTTCATCTATACCTGCAGATTTACCATTCTTCAACCTCCTCCTTACTAATCACCTCATCCCCAAAATACCTATTCTTTCTTGCACCATCAAACCCACACATATACTATATATATATATAATATATATATATTCAATAATAATATATATATATATAATATACTATATATATATATTATATATATATTATATATATATATATATATTATATTCTTTGCATATGGATTCAACATCATGCCCTCACAATTAGCCCCACTAGGAAGTTTGGTCTGATTTGATGAGTTCAATATAAAAATTCATTGTGTGAACTTATCTTAAAAAAGTGACAATTTATGCAGAAAATATAATATACGTATATATATATATATATAATATATAATATCGTATAATATAATATATATATTATATATATAATTTATATATATATATATATATATAATATATATATATATATTAATATATATATATATATATTACCAGTATATTAAAAAAATAAAAAAACTAATTGTAATTAAACAAATTTTAAGGTGGAGGAAATACATATTTACCTGTCTCTGTATCCAAGTCTTGATCTTGAATCAAATGCTGAATGCTTCAGAAAACTTGAACCTTTGAGAAGGGCTATAAAAATCTTTGTTTTAAGTTTCTTTGCTAAAAAATTAATAAATTTTTAAGCGCCTGTAAATAATAATGGTCGGATGAAAGTAAATATGGGATAAGAGCAAGGTGATGGTAGTTAGTGAAAAGAGTTGCAGTGTGAACTCATTGTTGGAGGTAGGCAACTGGAACAAGTATCAGCAGTTTATATATTTAGGCATATATTGATGAAAAGGAATGAATTATGCTGTGTAATTAGGAAAAACTGTGAGTGGTAGAAAGGTGGCTTGTGCAATCAAATCTTTAGTGAATTCAAGGGAACTAAATCTTGAGTGTACCATTGCTTGCATGAGTGTGTGTTGTTAACTAGCACCTTAATGATATAGTAGTGAAACCATAATGTGTGTAATTAAGAGCATAGATTTAGGCTGCAGTCTGTTCATGTGCGATAATCTTAGGTGAATATTTTTAGGTCTAAGTAGAATTGATAAAAATGAGAATGAAATTGTATTAGGGAATCATGTGGGTGTTGACAAAAGTAGTAAATGTAGAGAAAGGATGGATGGTAGCTGATTGGTTAAACAGATGTATACTGGTGTGTGTTAGAAAACAACCAGCTGGGAGACTGGAGACAGAGTGGTTGAAGGAAAGGAAAATGAATATGGTACAAGCAAGACAAATTTTGCATAATAGGATGTGAAAGAGTTGTGATATTGATCTGTGGGGCGTGGCCAGTGGATAAACCAAAAAATTATAAGATTATCACAGTAGTGGAGCTCTTAGAGTAGATTTTGGATGCGTAGATTCATGCTCTATAAATTTAGCACTTGGTTGGTATGAGGGGAGGGGGAGATGTCTTTTTTTAACTCAGGTCATGGTCTTCCTAGCCAATTTGTTTCCAGTGTATGTCTGGACACCCCACCCCCAATCTCTTGAAAGCCGAGGAAGGCTGAAAGAAAAAGATTATGAATCCAAATGTGAATTTCAGAATATATATATATATATATATATATATATAATATATATAGTATATAATATATATATATATATATTATATATATTATATATATTAATATATATAATATATATATATATATATAATATATATAATATTATATATAATATATATTATATATACGGTATATATATATATATATATATATATATAATGAGACTCTTAAGGCTAAAGTGGATCAGATTGATTTCCAGACTAAAAAAAATTACAAAATTTTAAACCTAAATGGCTTGCACTGGTAAAATATTAAATAGTGTTTGAAGGAAAGGAACGTTGAAGTTAATAATATCCTATCTTTTCTTCAGTTTTTGTTACCTCCAATTCTTACCTTTTCTATTCGTGCGGTCATTAGTCATCCATTGTTTTTTATGAAAGTAGTTTCCTTATGAAATTTCATTTTCAAAGTTTTTTTTTATTATAATGAGCTTTCATTTAAATTTTTTCCTTTTCTTAAGAGATTATTATTTTTGATATTTGGATTTGTGCCTTTATTTTTGAGTTTTTGTACTCTGAAATTGACTATTCGATATAGACGAATCCTGAATTTGAATTAGTGTCCTTGAACGAAGTTTTGAAATTCAGGTAACTGAAGGGTTCTATTTATTTATTATAGATTCTTTGCTCTAAATTGTACGGTAGTTTAAAAGGTTTTGTTTTAACATTATTACTAGGTTTATATATATTAGTTTATTGTTATTACTATTATTGTTTTGTGCAGTCATGTGATTAAGTTTTTATTTATTTTATTGCTTAAATTTGCTTTTGATTGCAAGGGGCTTCTGGTGGTTTTCTTATATTTGCCTCATTTTGGTTTGTAACTGCAAACAACGAGGAACCTTTGGGATTATTCGTTAACATTCGGGTTTACACTTGCTTTGAAAAACAAAGCAAAATTCAAATTGGAAAAATTAGCGGACTGAAACTCGCACTAAAAGTGTAAAAGGCTACAAATTTTTTTGTATTCCAGAACTTGTGTATAAGATTGGATCAAAAAATAAAAGGTTATATGGAATTGAATTATTTGCTTTTCAATTTTCTTTTTCAAATTTATTTCACTCTAAAATAGAAAGAGTTGCTAATATATTTTTGGTAGAATTGATATCTTTTTTTTCTTTGTGATGTGTGTATAGTATTGAATTTGTTTTTACACTGTATTTTTTATCTTGCAATTGTTTATATTTTGCTTATTATATAGCTATGTTTATTCTTTTTTTCTTTGATTGTGCAGTAAAAGTTATTTTTATTTCAAAATTTACAATACTTTATTTTGTTGATCTGCGTGTTTTAATTTTTTTTTGCTATAATTTTTTGGGTATATTCTTTGATGCATATTGCGCCATTGGTTTTTGCATTTCAGTGCACTTTTGGTTCAATTTTTCTATTAAATTTTGTTTAACTTCTCCATTCAGTTACTCCTTTGGTTATAATAAATATCAGATTAATTTCTTTGCCCTTATTTTTTTGTAATATATTTAATAAACTTAGACTAGTGTGTTATTATTTTTCCCTTCAATTTCCCTGACATGATACCCCACAGAAATTCTCATTTAATTGTTGTTTAGATTTATTCAAATCCTCCACAAGTGAGTATGGGTACAAGCAAAAAACAGAATGGTGGAATAAATAGGAGTGAATGGGTTGATTTTTGTGACGAGTAATGATTATGGCATGCCCAGCTGGATTAAAACCCGGACAATGATGAGTACCACAGTGGGGGGTCTGTCACAGTGAGTGAAGCTCTACAGTAGATTTTGGCTGCAACGGTCTCACACTTAATGTTATGAGGGATTGGTATGGGTGTGGGGGAATTTTTTTTTTTTACTTGGGGTCATAGATTTTGTTTCCAGGGCATGTTTGCACATCCCACCCACAATCCTTGAAAGCTGAGAGGAGGTTGAAAGAAAGACTTATGAATCCAAATGTTTAATTAGAATGTAAGTAATATATATAATAAATTTTATTGCAATGATAATCCAGCCATCTCACAATCACTGAAGAAAGCAGGGGATCAAGAACTTGTTGCCATCTTTCAACCAAAATATCTTATTTCATAGTAGAAATATTTTTTGTTGTAGAGGAGGATGATGTTTACCAAACTTCATTACAGTAAATTGAAGATCAGCAGTATTCGAGAAGTTATCTAAAGGGCTGATCAGATATCATTTATACAGAATATATGGTATAAGCTAAATATTCAAACAAGTCATTTATTTTTTTAACTACTCACTGGCTTACGAGCCAGTTTGAAAAATTTGGACTATGTATTCCATAGCAATATATATATATATATAATATATATATATTATATATATATATATAGTATATATAATATATATATAATTATATATTTATATAATATATATATATAATATATTATATATATATATATATATATATATATATATATATACATATATATATATATATATATATATTATAATATATATATATATATATATATATTATATATATATATATATATAATTATATATATATAGATATATATATATATATATATATATATAATAATATATATATATATATATATATATATTTAATATATAATTATAATAATATATATATAATATATATATATATATATAATATATATATATATTTTAATTTTTGGAATTTAAAATTTGAATTTAATGAGTATCTAATTATCCTATATTGAGATATTTAAGTAAACTTTATTTCAATAATACTGTAGGTATGTATACACTGTGTTATGAATATTACACAAGGCTACCATTATATTTTTTGTTAAAAGATGGGCTACATGGGTTATGTAAAATAAATCCCTTTCCAGCAATTTTTTTTTTTAAAGTAACAATAACATTAGTAATTCCGGTTCCGGCCTGAATTTTTCAAAATTCCGGCTGGAACCGGAAAAAAATTTCTCAAATTCCGCCGGAACCGGAATTCCGGTACACCCTCAGTTGGTGACCACATTTTAAATTTGGGGTAAAGAATGACTGGGTGATTATTTTGAAAAAGAGCTAAAATTCGGGGTGCTATTTCTGGTTGGGTGATCATTTAGTATAATCTAGCTATCGATTTTCTTAAATATTGTTCTGTTAGGAGAGTGTGTATTTGTTTGGTGTATAAAGTGTTTGTTCATGGTGGATGGATGTTACTTAGGATTTTGTTATGCATAAAGGCTGGGGAGATGGAAGATTGTTTTTTTATAGTTGTTGATGAGTGGGCTTAGAGGAGTGTGTGGTGTGTTTTTTAGCGATAAAATGCGGTTGCCTTATCTTTCCTAGGTGTTTGTTCTAAAGTAGTAACTTTGTTTTTCATCGTGGTAAGTAGTGTTAGTTGTAAAGTGCACATCCTTGTTATATTGAGGCAATGTTTTGTTGTGTTGAGGTTTTGTCATATATTATATATATATATAATATATATTATATATATATATATATATATAATATTATATATATATATATAATATATATATATATATATTATATTATATATATGTATATATACTGATTTAAGCAATATTACTTATAATTCATCAAAAATTATATTTATGATTTACAAGAATTAAAATATTTCCCTTTTACCTATAGTTTCATTAGCCAATTAAGTCAGGATTTCTGCTTAATTTATACATTTTTAACCTTTAGAAGATAAAGAAAATAATAATAATAATAATAAATAACAATAATAATAATAAAAATAATATATTAATAATAAATATATATAGATGAAAAAAAAAGTGTGTAACGCAAGCAATCTCATTTACCCTGGCATTTTTGGTGGCAAACTTTTAGAGCGAAGAATTGGACCTCAAATGATGATGATGGTGATTGATGATAGATGCGTAGAGCAGAATCAAAATAAGGTTTTCAGAGTCACTCCCATCATCTTAGAAACTATAATCCTCCTCATCATCTCTGTATCAAGATCCACCAACTCGGCTCTACAACGGTAATAAATGCACATTTACATTCCCAACTATATGGTATATATATTACTAAAACGATATATATATATATATTATTATATATATATTATATTATATATATATATATATTATATATATATATAGAGATTATATATATATATATATATATATCATATATATATGAGAGTACTTACCAGAGTTGTCTGTAAAAAAATTGATTAGGTCTATCAATTGGTTCTTCAGTATTTACTGGCTGAGATGGAGTGAGACTAGAATTAACCTTTAGCTACTGCTTAAAACTAATTAATCCTCCTTCAAAGTACAAATCCAAGTCCCTGTCAATTGGTCTCTGCAAACACTTGACTCATATGTTATAAGACAAGTGCCAAGGTTATTGCAAACCAAGGAAAGTCCTATTTTTATATTTTTTCCTTCTTTGTAACATTATTTCTGTATGTATTTCCATCCTTTTTAAAAAAATGGGGATACTGAAAAAAATATTCAAGCATATTTGTAAGAAATGCTTTAATTTCAAAACATAATTAAATTTAACAGGTTAAACCCTAGTGATTATCACAGCAAATTTCAAGATAAAACATTTAATTCTATCATTATTTACAAACCTGTAAAGAAAAGGAAAGTTGCAATTTCGGTGTCTAAAAGACCATTTGGGTAAGAGGAATTTTTTCATTTGATCTAAGAATACGTTGTAGAATTTTGCATTTTAACAGCAAGGAGAACAGATGCCAGCTCTACACCTAAGGGTATGTAATCTTGAAGCACCGTGGGACGGTTGACATTACACAATCTAAATAATTTAAAATGTAGCTTAACTCTAGTTTAATGATCAGAAGATGATTTTAGTTAGATTCTGTATGACAGGTCTGTGTTTTTAACCTGTTAAGCTCCCTCATGGTTTTTTTAAGTGATCGTGTGTTTGCGTTTTGTCTCTATGTAAATGTTTTTATTTTAATTGATTAGTTTTATTCCCTTTTAATAAGGGTGGTCAAGTTGTTTTATTAAGTGGCTTTTCCCATTTTATTAATTTTTAAAATATATACCATGAGTTATGATATCGTGCTGAAGAAGAGAAACCTCTAGATACATTGTGTGAAAAAAATAATAAGCATTTCATATTTAATCATATCATTTGTTTTTTTTTTTTTTATGGCGTTTTATGACAGCTTTTGTCTTCAGTTAGGATTTTCAGATAGCATATACAACTTAGCTTTAGCAACCTTATAGGTTTTATAAAAATAGGTTTAGTATAGTTTAATTAATATTTAGTATTAGGCTATTTTTATTTCACTCAAATTTTTTTTTTTTAGCAATTTTTCTCAAATTTACACATTCTAATAAATTTAAAGATTTTATTATTGTTGTTGCTGTTGTTTTAAAAATTTGGGCTTGGAGGATTAGTTTTGTGTGTAAATTTAGTTTATTTATTTTTTTTGAGTATTGCAAGTTTAGCAATATTCATTTTTGTTCCACTATTTATTGTTTATTTGTATCTGATTGTTTGTTTGGGGTTTGTGCTTGTGGTTTTAAGATGTTTGGGTGTGTGTTGAAGTTTGAATGACTGGATGGGGAAGATGTGGGGGTGGGTGGGGGTTCTCTACTAACTTTGCCAACATCTGTGGCCTGCATGCTAATCATGAATCTGTGGAATACCACCGCTCTTACTCTCAACCTAATATTTTACTATTGTCTGAGACCCAGTTGGCCAGGGATTCTTTCTCAAATAAACTTAATATCTCCAATTATAACTTGTTTCATAATTTCCATCTGAATGATGGAGTCTGTGCCTATATAAAAATTAATACTCCTTGAATCTCCTAACTTCGGTTCTTTATGGCTTAAAATCTTTCTCACTACTACTACCATTATCTTAAGTGTTTCTGCTGCTGCTGCTTCCCTAATGGAACAGATTTTCACACATTTTTTGACTTTCTTACCACTTCTCATGAGACTGTTACTTCTTCCCATCCAAATGCTGAGGTCCTCTATTTAGGGGATTTCAATGCACACCACACTGAGTGGTTGGGCTCTCATTCCAATGCAGGCAGAGAGGAGGCCAAAACATTCAGCATTCTCAATAATCTGGAACAGCTAATTAAGGAACCTACACACATCCCAGATCGAACAAACCAATTCTTGAACACACTTGACTTATGCTTCACTACTACTGCTCCTCAATATATATAAATACAACATTTCCCTCTTATTTGTAACTTTGACCACAACCATGTACCTCTTTAATTATAATACCTTCTCTCCAGCATGCCCTAAACGTATTTTCTGGCACTTTAATTGGGCAGATTAGGGGAATTGCATCGCTTCTTTGCTAACTATTCTTGCAATGAATCCTGTTTTGACTGAGGATGCTTCAGTCACTGCTGAAAAGATAAGGGCTGTGATCACTGATAGGATGATCATTCTATCTTCAACTACTAAATCTTTTCCTCCACAAAATTCATGGTTTGATGGAGCCTGTTCTCATGCAATCCAAGATAGAGACATTGCCTATCGGGCATGGAAAAACTCTTGTTCTCTTATCACACTTAGTAATATCCATTCTGCTCAGAATCGTTAAAGGGATATTATTCAACAGGCTAAGTGCATTTTCACTAAAAGAAAAGTGTGACAACCTACTTGGCTCTCCTACTGATAAAAATTTCTTGCTTCTTGCCAAAAACATCTCTAATAACTTTTGTAAATCTGCCTTTCCTCCTCTTATTCACACTGACAGATCTGTAGCTAACTCGCCCACTGAAAAAGCCAATCTCTTCAGCCTCCTTTTTTCATCTAATTCTACCCAGGATGATTCCAGCATCCCTCCTACTACTTCTCTCAGGTTTCCTATAATAACCAGCTGCCTTCCCTCCACACTGTCTACCACCTTGTAAAACAAAACTCCCCCCTATAAAAGCCCATCTTGATATGATAGGCTGTCAGCTTTATAGTAAAACTCTCAGATCACCCCTTGCATCAAACATTACAACAGCCTGGATACTGTAAAAAAGGATAAAAATCACACCAGCATTATACTACTATAACATATACAAATACCACCCCCATATTTAAACACATTAGTACCCAATTACCCATGGAAACAATTTCTTAATATCCAAAGTAACCATACTCCTAGCAAGTCTATCCAAAAATAGTTTCCATACAGAAATCTGATTGCCAAAACATGAATAATGCAAGTAATGTCTCTTCACTGGGCACCCCCCCCTTCAAGGAATATATTTAAAAATTCACAATGCTCCCTTCCCCCCACATGTCAAGATGTCCTCAAAACATAAGATGATACAAAACATCTCTAAATTAGATTACCATGCCTTAGCAAACATTGGACCAACCTACCAAATGTGGAGGAATATTGGGTCACATTTTCTCATAGGAGGAGAGAGCAGGGCTAGAGAACAATATATTATATATTCAGGCACGTGCTGTGACGATTGCTTCAGGGTAGGCAGGCTTAATTTTAATATATACTGCATATATAATTAAAAAAATTAAAGACCTGTCTACCTTAAGAGAAAAGGCATGTTGTCATGACTTGTCTTCAGGGTAGGGAGGCTTAATTTTAAGTATTATATACGGTATATAATACATATTAAAATTAAAGCTGGCCTACCCTGAGCGACCCATCACAGCATGTGCCTGATATATATATATATATAATAATATATATATATATATATATATTATATATATATTATATATATATATATATATATATATAATATATATAGGGATGATGCCAAAAAAATACTATTCTTCCAAAATTTCTTAATACTAATTTAAATTTTTTTTTTGCTGATTTCTTCCAATTCTCAATGCCAATTCCTGATACATCACACTATGACCAAAATAATTTCTGATTTTGTTTCGGATTTTAATAATAATTTCCTACCCAACCCCAAATCCAGAAAAATCAAAGGTTCTTCCAATTAATCATATATATATATATATATATATATATATATATATATATTATATATATATATATATATCATATAATAATATTATATATAAATATATATATATATATTATATATATATATATATTTATATAATATATTATATATATATATATATATATATATATATATATATATATATATTATATATATATTATATAATAATATATATATATATAATTTACCTTGGAATGCAGCTTGGTGGTGTACGATCTAGTTCCCCTGCTGCAAACAATTTCATGGCAGGAACTGTGGTCTTAAAAGACCCTAGAGACATTTGTTTTTCTGCCGAGTTGTGTTTAAAAACAATATGGCTAATTTATTTAAGATTGAAACAGAAACACGCTCACCGCGCTCCAAGGCCATAAGTTTGTAGGGCTGTTACTGTCAATAAACATGTTATATCTACAGTATATATTATAATCATAATAAAGGATCTGCCATCTTGCAAGATAATAATTAATGCAGAAACTGTGAAACAGTAAACTGTAAATAAAAGAATATAAATTATGTAATAATATATATATATATATTTTTTTTTTTTGACTGGATGTACAGGGACCTCCACAGCACACAAGAATGCAGCTATACTGTTAGTAAACTAACGACAGGAAATCCCTAACGGAACGAAAGAGGAACAAGGCTGAGATGGTTCAATCTTATACAAGATGTTCAGTTCCAATAGGAAGGCAAAAACGAGATCACTATGAAAGTGAGATGATTCGGATAAGATGTGCTGAAGGTGATGCTGAAGAGGTATAGTTAGCGCATCAGGGAAGATATAATAATAATAATAATTAAAATCCAGGATGTAAATTTTGGTATGAAATATATAAGGTTATAAAGCTAACAAAGGCACAAACACTAGTTAAAACTATGGTAATATTCCTATGCTCAAGAACAAGCAACTTAAAAAGACTTAGTATATAAGAAAAGGAGTTCTTCAAAATTTCCCTAAAATACTCATACTTTTACACAAACTTGAATAATAGCTCTGGTACACGCATAATTTAAAATGAATATACTGTATGTATTAATTCATTTGGAGATCATACTTTTTACTAGCCAATAAAATATTCCAAAAGGCAGAGATATAATTTAAAAAGGAAAAATCGCAATATCATTTTATATTTGTTGTCTAGGGATGGAGAAACATTGTGTTTTATTTGGAATATCATACATCAATAGCATGTATAATTTTACGAAAATCAATAATTTTTTGATTATCACTGATTCAATATTTTCTGTATATAGCGTCGGGCGGGGTGACTCGGACCACCTTAGGCATAACTTGGTCTCCCGACTCTCCCCTAATGCACTTTTTGGAAATTTTTTTTTTTGTAAATCACGGCCCTATAGTCGGTCATAAGCACACAAAAAAATAATAATGTAATTCTAATAATAAAAGTTTTATTAAAGTTTGAATAACGCTGAGTCAGCCTGACCGTGGAGGGGTGAAGCGGACCACCATTGAGGGGTGACTCGGACCATCTGTTTAAATTCGTCTTTTACGTATAAATTCAATTTTATATTTTAATTTTTACTTAATATAATAATTATTTATCATATAAAATTCGTAATAAGTAATAAAAATGTCATAATGATAAATAAAATAAGATTAAATAAGGGGTCCGATTCACCCCTCCGCCCAAAAATTTTGACAACCTTTTTAGAATTCGTTTTTTTATTAAAATTTCACTTTTTTAAAAAAATTTCACTTAATATAAGTAACTTTTTATTATATTTAAATTAATTATACGTAATAAAAATGTCAATAAATAATACGTAAATACGAAAAACCATGTGGTCCGAGTTCACCCCTCCATCAATTTTTACGGTGGGTTGAATCAGACCAAGTTAGGCCCCCGTAATTTTTGCCACTAATACTGTTGGATCAAAAAATTTACTTGCCAGTTTAAAGTTAACATATTACTCGAGTATATCCACTGATAAAATAATTAAAATTAGAATTAATATGATCTAAATAAAAACTTGAGTACTTTTCACCGCGTGGCTAATAACATGAGCCGGAAAAACAATTTTTTTTTTTTTTTTATTTATTTTTTATTTTATTTAGAGTGAACCGAATCACCCCCTTAAGAGGCGGGCCTGGTCACCCCGCCTGATCTATATAATATATATATATATATATATATATATATATATATAATATATATATATATATATATATATATATATATATATAAATATATTATATAGTATATATTAGCCTATATATATATTATATATATATATATATAATATATATATATAATGCGATCGGCGGCGGTGACGTGACCCACTTAGTATAACTTGGCCTCCCGACTTCCCCTAATGCACTTTTTGGAAAAAAAAAAAAAAAAATTTTTTTTTTTTTGTAAATCACGGCCTTATAGTAGGGCATAAGCACACAAAAAAAATAATAATGTAATTCTAATTATAAAAGTTTTATTAAAGTTTGAAATAACGCCGAGCAGCCGACCGGTGGAGGTCTCCATCGGCCCTTGCAGGCCGGCGTGCCGTCGGCGCATCTGTAAATTCGTTCTTTTATCTATAATTTCAATTTTAATTTTAATTACTTAATTAATAATTATTTATCATTATTAAAATTCGTAATAAGTAATAAAAAGTTCACATACGGAATAAATAAAAATACAAAAATATAAATTAAGGTGTCCGATTTCACCCCCTCCGCCCAAAAATTTTGACCACCTTTTTTTGAACTCGTTTTTTTATTAAAATTTCATTTTTTAAAAAAATTTCACTTAATATAAGTAACTTTTTTTTTACATTTAATTTAATTATACTAATAAAAATGTCAATAATAATACGTAAAATACGAAAAACAAATGGTGGTCCGATTCACCCCCTCATCAATTTTTACGGCGGGGTTAATCGGACCAAGTTAGGCCCGTTTTTTGGCCCCTAATACTGCTTGATCAAAAATTTACTTTGCCAGTTTAAAGCTAACATACATCGAGTGTATCCACTGAAAAAATAATTAAAATCGATCCACAATTTTTCATTTTATAACGAAGTTAAAAAAACTCACATTTTTCAAAAGTGAAGTTCTATTGAAGGAAATTTTGTACCCTAATTTCTAAACATTTTTTAAAAATAAAAAACTTTCTTAGAATAAAGATGATCTAAATAAACTTGTAGTACTACCGCGTGGCTATAAAATGAGACGAATTTTTTTTTTTTTTATATTATTTTATTTTATTTAGAGTGGACCGAATCACCCCTCCTAAAGAGGCGGGCCTGGTCACCCCGCCCGACGCTATATATAGGTAATACTGTAGCCAGCAACCCACACATTTTTAGACCGAAAATTTTCTAAGTTCAAAAAAATTTCAACAAGTTCAGAAAAGTTAAGTTAGGTTTTTTTAAGAAAATTGTTTAGTGCAAGCTTCTGGGCATAATTCCAGAAGCTTGCCACTAAAGAATTTTTTAAAAACTTAACTTAACTTTTCTGAACTTAGAAATTTTTTTTGAACTTAGAAAATATATACACCGTATATATATATATATATATATATATATATATATATATATATATATTAATATATATATATATATAATATATAATATATATATATATATATATCATATAATATATGATATATATATATATATATATATATATATTATATATATATATATATATATAATATTATATATATATACATAATTTATTTATTATATATATATATATATAAATATATATATTATATAATATATTATATATTATATATATATATATAATTAAATATAATATAATATATATATAATATATATTAGATATATATAATAATATTATATAATTATATATATATATATATATATATATATTATATATATATATATTGTGATGTACCGATACCATTGTATCAGTCAATTTTTTATATATCAGTATCAATATCAGCAAATTTTAATAGTATCAGCATCAGTAAAATTTTGTTGACACCTTTTACTGATATCAAACGTTTTATTTAAATTGTTTTGCATGAAGTATTGAGTGCCTGCATGGTGCAGTAAATCTTCGGAACTGCTGCTGTATATTTTTATTATTGCTATATATTTTTATTATTATTGCTAAATATTTTTATTATTGCTGCTATATATATATTTTTATTATTTGGAGCCATTTGGGGGCAGATGATGGGGCTGGAAGCTGGAATATGTAGAAAATTAGTAAAAAAATTGCGAAAAAATGGAAACATCAATCATTTTTAATTTTTTTTTTAAATTTAAGGGGGCAAATACCTCCCCAAAATCTACCTCCTTGCTACAAATGTTCATGTTTTAAAACTTTTCACCTCTTCAGCCCCTCAGAAGAAATGTAAAGGCTAAAATAATCCTTTTCATCCCTCCAAATTATCAAGTTATAGAAATAGGTGGGGAGCCTCCCCAAAAATGGTGGGTGATGGGAAAAAACAGGGGTCATATTCAGGAGGTCATTTTATAAGAATCAGCAGGAATGGTATCAGGGCCGATTTTCATGCAGACCAGTATAATCAGAAAAAATAGGAAAAATATATTGATAGTAATATCCTAAAAAAAGTTGAATTTGCCAACTTTTTTTCCAGAGTTTATTTTTTAACTTTTTATTGAGCATATATATACATTTAAAATAGCCTATACGCTAATCACTAAAAAAAAACTTTGGTAATAATAGGTTTGCGAGGGCGCGGGCTTTACATTAACTTTACCAACATCCGTGGCTTAAAATCTAACTTTGCCTCTGTGGAATATCACCTCACTAACTCTATTCCTAACCTTTTGCTCTTGTCTGAGACTCAGATGGCTAAGAATTCATCCTCTAACTCGTTTAATGTTTCCAACTATAACTTATTTCATAATTGTCCGTTCTGAGGGTGGAGTGTGTCCTATTAAACATTAATTTACTTCCTGAACACGTCTCGTGAACTCGAATCTCCTAACTTCGATGCTCTGTGGCTCAAAATCTTTCTTCCTTCTACTACAATATTCTTGTGCTTCTGCTACTGTTCTCCTAACAGAACAGATTTTCACTCTTTCTTTGAATATCTTACTACCTCTCACGAGACTGTTATATCTTCTCATCCAAATACTGAGGTCCTCTATTTAGGGGGATTTCAATGTACACAACACTGAATGGTTGGGTCCTCTCATACTGATTTAAGGTGGGAGGAGGCCGATTCATTCAGCATTCTTAACGATCGGAGCAACTAATCAAAGAACCTACACACATTCCGGATCGTCCTAACCCAAATTCTTGAACACACTTGACCTAGTCACCACTAGTCCTTTCTCTCTTAAATACACTACCTTCGCTCCTATTGGTAATCTGACCACAACCTTATATCTCTTAAACTTTAATACTTTCTCTTCCAACAGCTCCATCCTGCCCTATGCGTTTTTTCTTGGCACTTTGATCGGGTGATTGGGGGCCTTGCGTCGCTTCTATGCTAACTAATAATTGGAAAGACTGCTTTGACTCTGATGACGCTTCGCTTCTGCCACTAAGGTGGGAGCTTGTAATCGTTGACGGGATGAGCAGGTTCATTCCTTTCTTCGACTAAATTGTTTCTCTCCTCATAATCCATGGTTCGCTCGGGCCTGTTCTCTGGCCATTCAGGCTAGAGACAGCGGGTATCTGGGGTTGAAAAATTCTCGTTTCTCCTATCACTTCGCTAATTTTCATTCAGCTAGAAATCGTTGCAGCGATACTCTTCGACGAGCAAGCGGCTTCATCAAAACGAAGGTGCGCTAAACCTTCCTTGGTTCTCCATACTGAAAAATCTTTCTGGCCTCTTGCAAAAAAAAACATCTCTAATAACCTTTGTAAATCTAGCCTCTCTTAGTCTTATTTGATCATATGCTCTGTTGAATCTATGCAACTGAAAAAGCTAATTCTCTTCAGCTTCCTATTTTCCTCTAACTCACCCTGAACGATTATGGCATTCCTCCTCCTCCTCCTTCTCCTCTCAGGTGTCCTATGTCTTTGCCTTGAGGTTACATTTGATCGGGAGCAGGGGCTCCTGAGATCTACGAACGTTTAGAGGCGGGTGGCCCGGATGGCATTCCTCCCGAGTTTTGAGGGAGTGTGCTTCCGAGCTGACCCCTTACCTCGTTCAACTATATTCTCTATGTCTCAATACTAACACTTTCCCTCAGTGTTGGAAGCACGCACATGTCCAACCTATTCCGAAAAAAGGAAGCCGCTCTGATCCTTCTAACTATCGCCCTATAGATCTCACATGTTTTCTAGGTAAATTCTTTGAATTCTTCCTTCTTTCCTTTACCGCCCAGACGATCTGGGATGTTGGTTCTCTTCTTTCCGAATCAATAGGTGATGCTTTCGGCCGTTCCGAGGTAGGTCATATCGGCATTTTCCAATTTGTATCTTTGGTCTTCGCTCCTTAGGATACTACGGGTTAATACGCGCGGTGGCGCTGACAATCCAAAGCATTTGACCGGGATGGCACGCGTCACTGCTCTCCAAAGCTCCCCTCCTTTTGGGTTTCCTCCTTCTCTTTTACTTACTTATGTCTAGTTTTCTCAAATCGCTCAATATCGGCTGTTGTTGATGGGGGCGACTCTTCTTCCTTTTCTGTCAATAGATGGTGTTCCCTCAGGGTTCTGTTCTTATCTCCTACTTTATTTCCTACTTTTCATTAATTGATCTTCTCACCTGCACATCCAACTCTACTCACTCATTTTTGCCGATGACTCGACCCTTCATCTTCCAACTCATTCAATTCTGCTCCCTCTTTTACTTCTAGAATTGCTCTCGTCTTAATCTTTTCCGATTTTTGTTCTCGCTGATCTGGATAGAATTATCCGGGTGGGGTCGTCTGAACCTTGTGAAATTCAATTCTTTAAAAACTCAACTTCTTCAAATCTCCCTCTCTAAGACACCTTCTTAACTTTCCTATCTCTTTCGACGGTTCTCTCGTCTCTCCTGTCGACAATATAAACATCCTGGGCCTTAACATAAACAAAAAATGTCTTGGAAACCTCACATCACAACGGTTGCTAAACCAGCACCAAAGAAGGCTGCGTAGTTCTGGTTGAAACTCCTGGGGAGATTACCCAGCTGCCACAAGTTACTCCAGTTATACCAAGGGCCCTCATTCCGCCCTTGTATGGAGTACTGCTCTCATATCTGGGGCGGGCTCCAAGGTTTCACCCGGGGCCTTGGGATAGGTCGGAAAGGTTCCAAAGAGCCCAAAAAGACTTTATAAAAACCTGGGTCGTTCTCTAGTTCCAAATTGACCCCTCCTCTTTGCGGCGCGATGATGTTGGTCTTTATCTCTTTTCTATAGACCGTAGCGGAAAAGTGCTCGAGGGAACTTTCCACTCGCTGCCACCACCTTTAAGACGCCCTCTAGCACAAGGGGTGCTGTGTCGGCACATGAGTATTGTGTTGATATTAGCAACTCCAGAATAGTTCGCTGCGGTGCCTCCTTCTTTCCTGCCACCTCTGTTCTGTGGAATTCTCTTTCATCTCCTGTGTTCTACTAAAATTTAATCTCCCTCACTTTAAGGCCCGCGTCTGTGCTCATCTGCGTAATTTACGTTAGTTGAAGTTTTGTTTATTTTAACACCCCCTCCTCGAATAGGGCTTTGCCCGTGAGCGGTGGTGATAACTGTAAAAAAAAAAAAAAAAAAAAAAAAAGAGGGGTGTCACCCCTAATTTTTATTTAAATCACAGGATATAGCTACTCTAAAAATAATTATAATGAAAACGAAAATCATTGCTCTCTTTAGGAAAAAGTTACAGCCTCTTTAAGGGGACGTTGCGCATAGGGGTTCCTAACTTTTGAGGGTAGTAATCATCAATTCTATGAATTTTAGGTTTTAACACTTTCTAGTGTAGAATTTAATGCTCTTTCGAATGGTCTGGTTATTTTCAACATGCAAAAAATATTTTATTCACAATATGCAAGGGGATATGGGGGGGTATTCAATTTTGATATGTCATAAATGAAAAATCACTAACGTTTTTATTATTCATGTGATCAGCACGAAACTTTCGGAGTAAGTATAGTTGGGGAAGATATATATTTTTTGTTTAAATAAATTTTTTGTATGGAGAACGGATTTGCCTCTGTGCATGGGAAAATTTCTAAATTTTTAAAAGTTTCCCCATATGCAGCGGCAAACCCCTTGAGTTTACAAAACATTTATCTAAACAAAAAATGTAAATCTTGCCTAGTAGTATATGATCTGAAAGTTTCGTATTAATTGAACAAAAAATAAAAAAAATTATCAAATATTTTTAGTAGCAAAAAAAAAAATTTTTTTTTAAATAAATAGAACAGGTGGCATGTAACTTTTTAAATATTTACTCGATTGCAATGAAATTTTCACAGCTTGTTTACCTCTACAAGATACACATATTCTATTTAGATTAATATTTGGTATGCCCAACAGTTTTGCCGCTGATCACTATTGAAAACTTTTAAATGTTTCCCATGAGCAGCGACAAATCTGTTGGGCATACCAAAATTTTCTCTTAATAAAAAATGTCTACCTTCCCCAATTATATACGCTCTGCAAATTTCAAACTGATCGTATAAATAATAATTAAGTTTTCATGTTTTTTTTATTTTTGAGTTGCCGAAATTTTTTTTTAATGATTGGTATCATGCAACATTTTTATTATTCATCTGATAAAAATGAAATTTTCAGGGCTTATATATTTCACGATATACACATCTTTTATTTAGATAAATTTTCTGTACGCCCAATGGTTTAGCTGCTATTTGCGGGAAATCTTTTTAAAATTTATTAGTTTTCCCATGAACAGCGGCAAAAGCGTTTGATATCCAAAAAAATTATCTTTACACAATATGTGATATGTGTATTCTTTCTAATTATACATGCTCTAAAAGTTTTGTATTAATCGGATATATAATAAAAAAGTTTACGATTTTTTCTTTTTATTGCAAAAAAAAAAAATTCAAATAGTTGATGGCATATAACTTTTTTACTATTCATCTGATTAGAATTAAATTTTTACAACTTGTAAAAATTGGCGAGATACCCATTTTTTCATTTATATAAATTTGTTGTATACCTAACGGTTTTGCCACTGCTCACAGTTCAACTTCTTGACTATTTTACTAAAAAAAATCAAAATAAAAAAATTCTCTATATATTGCTGCTATTTGTAAGTTATTTCATAATATATGCGTATGGCAAGTATTTCAGTGAAATCCGCTTGAAAAAATCTTTTGTAGTTCAGCAGAAATTCACTGTTAAAAATTGCTGATAAAAAATGCTGATTCATGATATTTGGGAAGAAATTACAGAAATTCTAAACGCCTTTTTGCATATGTTATTAAAACAAATATTATACAGAAATCTTTCATCTTTCGAATGGTGTATAATTTATCCAAAAAAAATTACATTAGTGTTTCAACGCGCAACATCCCCTTAGACTTTTCATTTTTTTAAAAACGAGCACAAGGCCCACTAATATTTATTTTATAAGAAAACCTATAGGAAAATTTTAAACTTTGAGAGGCTCTAACTTTTTTCCTAAAGACTTAAATCATTTTTTTTTTTTAAAGCTTTAATATTTTTTTTTAAGTTTTAAATTTATATTTTCAATAAAAAAATAAATGTAATAGTAGTGCAGAGGGGTGTCACCCCTGATTTTTATAAAAATCACAGGATATACTCTAAAAAAATAATAATGAAAAATAATGAAAATGAAAATTGTCACTCTCTTTAGGAAAAAAAGTTACAGCCTCTCAAAGTTATTAAAACTCCCATAGACTTTTCAACATTGATCAATCCATGTTAGGTCTCATTTCAGGCCCTCTAAGTCAGGCTATAAGTTTTGTTAGGTATATATATATACACTGAGAAAATCTATGTAGAATTAACAAATCTTATCATAACCTGAACTAGGATTGCCCCCCAAAATGAGCATGAGGCCTACTAAATTTTTTATAAGTGTATGGGAAAATTTTAAACTTCGAGACGCTGTAACTTTTTTTCCTAAAGAGACTGCCAATTTTCATTTTCACTATTCTTCATTATTATTTTTTTTAGAGTATATATATCCTATGATTTTCCAAAAAAAAAAATTAAAATATATATATATATATATATATATATATATATATAATATATATATATATATATATATATATATATATATATATATAATCTTATGGGATTTTTAGCAACTTTGATAGGCTATAACTTTTTTTCTTAAAGAGAGCAACAATTTTCGCTTTCACTATTCTTCAGTATTTTTTCTAGAGTATATCCTGTGATTTTTATTAAAATCGGGGGGAGACAACCCTCTGGATAATAATTACAAAAAAAAAAAAAAAAATTTTCTTAGAAGAAAATCTTATGGGATTTTTAACTTTGAGAGGCTGTAACTTTTTTTTCCTAAAGAGGGACAATTTTTGCTTCATTATTCTTCTTTTTTTTTTTTTTAGAATATATATATCCTGTGATTTTATAAAATTCGTGGTGACACCCCTCTGCACTACTATTACCATTTTAAACTAAAGAATTTTTGGTAATTGTGGTACAGTTCACACTAAAGTTTATTTAAATAATGTATTAAAACTATAAATATTTAATTTACACAAATGGTCTTAAAATATTTTTTGAAGTCTTTTTTACAAATTGACGCACATTTAAAGTTTATATTTTCAATAAAAATATATAAAAAAAAAAAAAAAAAAAAACTTTTTGGCTGTGTTTCGTTCATGTAGGGATGAAGAATCACTGTCGAAATGTGTTTCAGATTATCGATAAATTGATATCACTAATATTTTCTTATAATCTTTTTTTTTACTGATTATTAACTTTTTGATATAGACAAAGTGTACATAACTAATTTTTAAAAAATTACTGATAGTAGGACACTATTTTTATAAAATATATAATAAAAATATAATATATATATATATATATATATATATATATATATATATATATATATATATATATATATATATATATATATATATATATATATTGTCTAGAAAATTGATTCGTAGATATCATACAGATATATCAATTATCAAAAAAATATTAATTTGATCGATATATAAAAAATCAGAAAAAAAGCATTGATAGTGATATTCCTATAAAAATGAGAAATTTAGCGGTTTAAAATTTTCATAGCCTTATTTTTTATATATTTATTGAAAATATAAAATTAAAATGTATGTCAATTTCTAAAAAAAAAATTCAAAGAATTTTTTAATACCATTTATGTGAATTAAATATTTATAGTTTTAATACAATATTAGCCTGAACTCTAGTATGAATTGCTCCACAACTACCGAATTTTTTGATACCACTTTTGTAAATTAAAAGTTTATAGTTAAATACAATAGTTGCATAATACTTTCTCACATTAGCTACATAATTACCATTTCTTTTACAGTCTTCCCTTATAATCACAGCATAGACTGTAAAAAAAAATTATGGATCAGTCTCTTTAGGAAAAAAAGCTATGGCCTCAAAGTTTGAAATTTTCAATTTTTTTTTTTTTAAAAACTTATTTTTTTTTTTTTTTTTTTTTACTATTTTTTTGTCTATGCTGTGATTTTTATAAATATCTGCCTAGAGACCCTTTCTGTAAACAATTACCCTGCTTTTAACTGATTTAAAACTTAATTAAAAAAGTAGGTATTAGTAGTAAAGTTTCTTTGGAAAATAGTTAGTGCTGATAATATAGTATACACAGTCACAATAACCTTATTACCTCATTTACAAAATTCGAACAAACTACTCTTTTGCGACTTCTCAATTAAAGCTTTTAAATATGTATAATCATAATTAAAATAAATAAAATAAATTTAGGAAAAAAGATAAGCATGAAATTTCTTAAATTTATTTTAAACTATAAGTAACATCAACTTTTATGACTAATGATACCACTATTAATTCAAATAATTTCACTTCACATTCACAGGCCTACTAAAAGCAACGCCTATTATTTTATTCTTCTTACTATAGAGTATTCTCATCCCTGTAAACCTCAAAACAAAAGGCGTATGTTTGACATAGTTCGAAAATGGTAAGTCAAACAAATTTTGTGACAATGTTCAGAAACTTATATATATATATATATATATATATATATATATATATATATATATATATATATATATATATATTATATATATATATATATATATATATATATATATATATAATATATAATATATATATAACATTTGGTGAGTACCAGATGACTGGAAAATGGCATATGTTGTGCCTATTTATAAGAAAGGTAGTAAGGAAGATTTGGGAAAATTATAGGCCAGTTAGCTTAACATCTCTGGTTGTAAAGGTTCTGGAAAAGTTAATGAAAGGTCATAGAGAGAAATATTTAAGAAGTTAACAAGGTATTGTATGACTCCAGCCACGGTTTCAGAAAGGATAGGTCTGTCAGACAAACCTTTTTAGAATTTATGGAATACATTAATGACTGCATCGACCGAGGAGATCCAGTTTGATATTATATATATATATTTAGTAAAGCTTTTGATAAGGTCCCCACATAAGGCTGATGAAAAGTTATTGCCAATGTGGTATAGGTGGAGTGGTACAGGTTGATTAAAGAGGTGTTTGCGAATAGGAAAACAGTGTGTACAACAAATGGAATAAATCATCATGGGAAATATGAAGAGTGGTGTCCCACAGGGTTCAGTGCTGGGGCCACTATTGTTAACTCATATATATAATGATTTAGACCAGGGACTTAAATGCAAGGTCTAAGTTTGCAGATGATACGAAAGTGGACACCTCAGTTAGGAATAGTGAAGGATGCATAAAGGTTCAAAATGGCTTGATAAACTTCTTGGGTGGGCAGATAAGTGGAAATGAATTTTAATAGTAAAAAGTGAAGGTTCTTCACCTAGGTTACTCAAATAAAAGTTAACTACAATATGAATGGGGATTGACTTGAGTCTGTGGACCAAGAAAAAGATTTAGTGTGATTATAAGCAGTAATTTAAAAGTAGCTAATCAGTGTTTGGAAGCTAGAAATAAAGCTAATAAGATGCTGGCATAATAAATCCAATGTTGTTTACAAGAGCAAGGATGTAATAAGTAAACTGTATAATAGCTATGTTTAGGCCGTAATAGAGTATTGTGCACAAAGTTTGGGGACCCCTATTTAAGAAGACTTAGATATGTAGAGAGAGTGCAACCGTAGAGCAACAGGATGATTTCTGGGTTTGAGGGTAAGGGCTATGAGGAAGAGGCTGAAGGATTAGGAATGTTTTCTGTAGAAAGGTGATTTCTCAGAGGGGACATTGATACAAAGTCTACAAAATATTTACATCTATTTGATAATACAGAGACCAATAAATTTTTCATAGTAGAGCATGGACAAGGTGACCAGGGGGCATAATAAGAAAATTAAGAAAGAAAGCATGCCATCTTGATATAAGAAAGCATGCATTCAGTAATAGGGTTGTTAAATTTAGGAATAGTCTGCCAGAGGAGGGTGTTGAGTGTGACTCGATTTGCAAACATTTAAGAAGGGTTAGATCGTTTATTGATGGGTTGGGCTTCATATAATATATTGACAAGCCAAAATGGCGGGTTTTTAGTTATAGTATTTATTAATTGTTAGAATGCATGTGTGACCATAACTTAGTTTAATGCATGTGGATGGTTTGGGCATCATATTAATATATCATTAGTTTTGACTAAGCCAAAATTGGTGGATTGTAGTTACAACAAATTGACAAAGCCCTAGGTGCTTTGTGGATTTGCATGAGCATTGTTTGGGTAGTGCGGTTGACTGGGACAGTTTCGATAGGCCCATGTGGTTTTACTGTCTCTATATATTCTAATTCTTATTATTAATATAATTATATAATATATATATTATATACTATATATATATATAATATATATAATATATATATATATATTATATATTATATAATATAGTATATAATATATATATATATATATAATATATTATATATAATTATATAAAGCTGGCCACTAAAGAATTTTCTTAAAAAACGTAACTTAACTTTTCTGTGAAACTTTAGAAAATTTTTTTTGAACTTAGAAATTTTTTCAGAAAATATTTAGATCCAATACTAGATTTTTTAACTTATATATATTATATGAAGAGCTGGGCGTTGCCCCACCGAAGTTCGTCTATGCGCCTTTGCGCTATGGCGCACTATCAAGTCATAGGGCCGCAAAGGCGCATAGGACAAACAATTTTTTTAAAAAGGCGGACTAAGCAATAGGCCGCACAGCCAATCTTCTCTGCGCCTATAGCCGGGCCTATGAACAGGAACAAAGCATTTTTTTTTACCCTTAAAAGTTAAAACTTAGAAGCATGGCAAACTTGAATCATTCTAAAAACCAGTGTAAAACTTTATATATATATATATATATATATATATATATATATATATAAGTAGTTTTAATATAATTATTTTATTTATTTATTTATTTATTTTTATATTATATAATATATATATATATATATATATATATATATATATATTTATATATAATATATATATATATATATATATATATATATATATATATATAATATATATATATTAATATATATATATAATATATATATATATATATTGTTGGCGTGATTTAAACAACCAACAAGACCTACTGAGGAATCCTAAGCAGCCTCCGGGAAGAAACGCCACTTATCATGACAACGGCTTCATTTCTTCAACATCAAATTCCCTCTATTGAAGGTGGTTCTCAAGACCAACTCACTACCCCCCTTCAAATTGGTGACCCTGACAGAGTGACATGTGCCAATGGAGTGGCACAAACGGTTAGAGCGACGGAGGTCCCCCCGCCCCCCCCCCCCCCTTGGCAAGTCAGCGGGTTCGATCCCTAGTCCGGATTCCTAGGTAGAAATTATCCTTAGAGAAGTTCCCCTCCTTGAAATAGGGCTATGCCCGTGAGGTGTGAACTTTTTAAATCAAGTTTCTTCTACTGGGCGCTACTCTGTTCGGTCTTCCTGTGCCGCTTGT
>JABUQX010020582.1:0-7500 GCA_015478945.1 Trachelipus rathkii | reverse complement strand
CACACAAACATACACGAATCTATGTGTACATACTTAGTCTAAAAAACAAAACACATTTTTAAATTAATTAAAAATATTGTCCTGAAATATGTCCATCGGGACGTTAAAATCACTGCTGCAAAAGATATCTTTATATCTCTTTGATCTTTCTTTCGGAGGGCCATCTCAAACTGTATGAGTCTCCTATCTCTCGGGTGGAGGACCATCTCAACTTTATGAGTCTCCATTTCTGCTATTTAAACTCTTGTTTAAAAAAAAACTTCCTTAATAGATAAAAATCATGGTAAACGTTACGGCTCACCGCCTAAAATCCTAAGACAACTCGGTTAAAGAGCTTCGAAGGGGTAATACCGGGGAATATTTTTTTCACCCAATCGAGTAACTTCCCTTAAAAGGACCTAACCTTTTGAGTGTGGTAATTTAATCATCTGACAGGGAGATGGACCATCTTCAGTCTTTTAGGGATAATAACATTTAACCAACCCATGATTTAAATCTATTATATATATATATATATATATATATATATATATATATATATCTATCTATAACAAGGTACTTGGCTGGCTTACTTTAAAGCATTACTTTATTTCTTTTTCTAGACTATACTGGCTTCTGGCTTACAAAATTCGTGGCTTTCCACTCCCAAACTATCTATAGCTTTGGGCCGAGCTTCTTACTCGTGGCACTGTCGCCTAACTCATTCTAAACTGTCATCTTCCTTTCCCTTATAGATTGAAAACGGAAAACGATTAGCGGACAACTGGTCGGCTAATTGGGCTCAAAATAAACAAACTTTATTGTTAATATCCTTGTGGCTTTCCACTCAGACTCTCTAGGCTGTAGGTTCTGTCACCTATATATTCTTAAGCGCCGTGGCTTATCTACTCTAGGCACTGTCGCCTATGTACCCTTAAACTTAAACACTGTTGCTTATATACTCTAGGCACTATCGCCTATCTAACGAGATTCTGGACGCACTGGTACTTATCGCCAGCCGGGGAACCTCCTTCGACTTATTTTCTAACTAAGTCGGACTCTTGTTTGGCCAGACTTCTTTCACTCAAAGATTAGTCTTGGGCCGGAAAACATTCGCTCGTAAATTGCTTGTTCGTCTTCTTCTTCTTCTTCTTCGCTCGGGTCGGTCTCTATTACACCGCTGTCGGTTACGTAGACCCTCGCTGCTTTTACTTCTTCTGGGAGATTCTCGTAATTCTCCTTCGCTGCTTTCCTGTACCTTTCAAAATCTTCTGGGCTTTTGAACGGAATAACCATTTGGTCTACGTCTGGAGAAGGTCTCCATGGAGGGGCATTTTTACAGGAGGCGGTGGATTTTCTTTTATGGGGTTTACGACAATAACGGCAGTATGGAGAATTCCACTTACAAGCCTTTCCTGAGTGTCCCACCGATTCACAATCGAAACACCAATCCTGTTCTTTCAGCTCCTCTTCGGTCATTCTTTGGAAAAAACCTCCGTTTCTACGGGAGACAAATTCTGACTTTGCTTCTTTCTTCCCTTTCTCTTCAGATCTCTGCCTGTAAGAGGGCTTCTTCGACCTCCTTGAAGAATTGCTATTCTCGTTCGCTCTTTGGCCTGCTGGCTTATCGCTGGCTAAAAACACTCTGGCAGTCTTCTGCTCTATCTGTTTTCTCTGATTATCTTTTAATAAAGCTCCTCGGGAAATTTGTGCAAATTTTTCCAGCAGCTCCACTATGCTTATATTTGCATCAAAAACTTTTAAAATCTTCTCTCTGAGTCTCTCACCATCCCTTCTATCTCTTACGTTTTCTAATACTTTTGTTGTCACCATGATATTTACATGCTTCGGTAAAAATCCTGCTGTGGCATCTATCTCGCAGACTTTCACTTGGTACTTCCACAGGATATTCTTTAGTTCTATAATGAAGGCAGTAAATGTCATTTCCTTCTTCCTCTGATAGGACATGAATTGCAATAAAAGATCAAAAATCGTATCCTTGCTGTCTGGTTGTAAAAAGATTCGTAACTGCAAAAGGAAATCTTCTAACCTGATACAGCTAGAAAAAGTTGGGTCGTGAAGCAAATAATCCCTGGCCTCGGACTCGAGCTTGGACGATATCATTGATTTAGCAAATAGTATTTTCCGATTTTCTGTTAGGGGGCCTAACATGCCTAATCGCTCATTAAGGGTCGATATGTATTCGTTAAAGCTAATCCCTTGCCAGGTCTTGGTGTTCAAATTTAAACCAAACAGCTTCAAATCCTCTGGCACCTCAGGAAACGCTGAACTAAAAAGGTTTGTCTGGTAGAGGGGGGTGGTGTTGGACTGAGATGCTGTATTATATCCAAACCCTGCTTCTTGGGGTGGATGGGTACCTTGGCTCTGGCTACTCTGCCCCATGGAGGCATACGTTTGTTCTTGGCCTCCACCGGACCATCCCCAAGGGATATTCCCCTGTTGTGGCTGCGTCATATGGGGTCCGGTAGGGGTGGAAATCTGTCCCCATATCTGGTTTGGATTGAAAGATCTGCTGTCAAATCTTGGCTGAGTCATGGAAATGTTTATGGAATTCTCCCATGTATTCTTATTTGGCTTGCTAGCGTAATAATTTCCATCACCGCTCCAGTTTGCACGAGACTTTCGGTGAGTTGTGATAGGTTCTGTACCTTGCTTAGCTGATGGGTTCGTCGGGTTGTCTAAAAGAATTGATTGCTGAGAAAATCTTTGATCAATGTCCCTCCGGGCAGTCTCTTCTGCTCGAGGATTGGGTTTTAAAGAGAAATTAGGTGCAAGGCTGAGTCTAGGGGGTACCTCTCCTGGAGGGAGCTGTCCCCTCTGTTTATCTTTCACTGATTCTTCTTGCCTTTGCCTCCGAATTAATTCGGCTTCTTCTTCCTCCTTATCACCTTCGAAATCTCCTTTATTCTCTTCTCTATCTCTAATCACCTCTTCATCATCGGAAGCGGGCTTCGTCGCCATCCTCTCAAAGGACAAAACAAATTCTTTCAGAAACAACAAAAAAAAACTATCGCTAATGAAGTAATTAACGTTAAAACGCCACCAACAAAAACCACTGTTTAATTATTATTACGCTCTCTTAAAATTAGTACAAAACTACTTAATTACTAATCACTAAAAAAAAAAAACACATAAGCTATATTAGCTTCTTGCAAATGTTTTTAAAATTTTATAAAAAGAACGCTCTTAATTATAAAAAAAAACAAGAGACACTTTAATCTCGCTCGACTGTATATATATATATATCTCGTATATATATATATATATATATATATATATATATATATATATATATATATATATATATATATATATATATATATATATATATATATATATATATATATACTTACAAAAAAAAGGACACATTTTTTTAGTCTCTCTAAAAAAATACCTATATATCTATATAAAAAAATATATATATATATATATATATATATCTCTGTATATATATATATATATATATATATATATATATATATATATATATATATATATATATATATATATATATATATATATATATATATATATATATATATATGCTGGCTTAAGAAAAAAGAAAGACACTTTAGTCTCTCTTAATATATCTCTGTAGATATATATATATACTTACTTACTTGTAAATATATAGTCTCACTATATATTTATATATATATATATATTCGCCTACTTATAAATATATATTCCCAATATATGCTTATATGCATATATATATATATATATATATATATATATATATATATATATATATATATATATATATATATATATATATATATATATATATATATATATATATATATATATATATATAATTCTTTTTTTCTATCCCTGTTCCCTCTTTCGTAACGCTTTGACCTTGGAGCGGCGTGCCTGCACGAGTGTGAGTGTGTTTGTGGGCGTGTCATTTTGTATATCGTAAATTTTTTACGCCACTATGCGTCTGCTTCAATTTATTTATATACATTTTTGCGCATATATATTTATGTATTATATATATATATATATATATATATATATATATATATATATATATATATATATATATATATATATATATATATATATATATATATATATATATATATATATATATATATATATATATATATATATATATATTTATTTGGCAAATGTTAGTCTTTACTACAGTTTGCGGAATGTTAATTGGAAAAGGAAGTGTAGGAGAAAAAGGGTAAATAAAGTTTTGGAAAAATTAATTATTCATTAACAATAATTTTACGAACTTATTCCTTTGGTTAAATTGATAAAACTTACTCTTGCTTCTACTCGTTATCAATTTAAAAATTAGCACATGACATGAAACACATATTTTTTAAAACACACTTAAAAATATATATAAAAATATATACGCTCAATTAAACTCTAAAATTATACCTTTGAATGGCCATCCACGAAAAATAAAAAATAAACCTCTTAAAACTACAAATATTTTCCACCACTTAATATAAAACAAACTCTTATTTTATATAAATGTTTGCATGCAAAAATATTTATAATTACTAAATAATAATAATAATGATATTATAATTATCTTTTCTATTTTTTGGTTGCGCGCGCAACCTTGTATTTTTTATATTTTCTGGGGCCAGGGGGAAGGGGTAAGAATTTATGGAGAACTTTTTTCTCCGACCTATTGAGTTTTGGGAGGACTGTTCCTTCGATATTCGCTGGCTGAATCTGTGAGAGGCGGGGAAGCGGCTTCTCTCAACTGGCTTCTGCGAGAGAGACTTCCTTCTCGAGACGGCTGCTTCTGCGTAGACTGGCTGGCTGGGAGATTGGGAAACTTTTCCCTTAAAATTTTAAGAAAAATACTTTAATTTTTATTAAAATTCTTACTTGGAAGCCTCCTGGCTTAATATCCATGTGTTTCCGATTGAAATGGAGGTTGTGGGGCTTAGTTTGGGTGGCTGCTTGTTACGCGGCTTGCATCTTCTGACTGTTTTGAAGTTCCAACGCTCTCCATCCAATGGCAAGTTCGCCATATGTAGAATTGTGCTTTCTTGGCACTCGCCGACACAATAGATTGGGATTAATGAGTCAAAACCATGTTGTCTTCACTCTTTTATTCATAGGTGTGTTTTAGCACCTCACAATAAACTAAAGCCCTTCTAAACAATTGGGCCCTTTACCACAACCTGTGAATCAATTAATTCTGGTAATTACATGATCCAAATTTAATAGCTAAATAATCATAAATAATAATGAATTCATATTATATAAAATTACCATGCTCATCAGGATAAAATAAATTATAATATATTCATTAACAAAATTTAGTTCTAAATATAAATTCAATAAAAGTAAATTTATATGTAATTATAAAATCATGACTCAACACAGAGAATTTTTAGATAATAATTTTCATGCATAAAATGGTTATTAACGACACTCAATTTATCTAACTGCTGAAAATAAAATCATTTATATGTAATTATAAAATCATGACACAACACAGGGAATTTTTAGATAATAATTTTCATGCATAAAATGGTTATTAACGACACTCAATTTATCTAACTGCTGAAAATAAAATCATTTATTAGTTCACTAATTACCTCCACTTCCTGCTATTGAAGGCTCTTTTGGAAACACATGACACAGGGAATACACTTAGTATTCTTTAAAATTTTTACCTGTATTTTTTTAAAAAAGGAAATACACATTGTAGTAAGAAGTACTTAAAATTATGAACAGAGTATATATACAATTATATATATATATATATATATATATATATATATATATATATATATATATATAGTATATATATATATATATATATATATATATATATATATATATATATATATATATATATATATATATATATAATAGTATATACATAGGTATATTAATATATATACTGGGCTTGGGGAATATAAGTAACTGGGGAAAGTATATTCTCTGCTTCGAACACAATTCACGCCCCCGGTTCACTCTTACTTTTGCAGCCACTTTCAAAACCCGAACTACACTATTCGATTGCAGCAGAGCCAATGCCGCTCGCAATGCTGGGGAAGAGCCTGGAGGCTTCTCGCTTGGCTCTTAGTCATAAAGGAAAAAATGCATAGCAAAACGTTCGGAAACGAACTTTGTAGAAGAAATTGCAAAATAAAATTACAACCTTGAAGTGAAGTTACAGAACTTTGAGTCTTAGGAACAAGGGTAATTGAGGAGATGTATGCCTTATTCGCTATGTTACTATGTAAGATTTGTTTGTAGAAATTTAGGTATTTCTTAGGGCGAGTAATAGCTTGCATCGTGGGATAGTTTTTAAAGAATTTGTAATGTTTGAACCTGTAAAACTTTGGGTGGATATTGCAACACATATTGTTGATTCGATTGGTTTGGCACACAAACTTACGTGCCACATATATATATATATATATATATATATATATATATATATATATATATATATATATATATATATATATATATATATATATATATATATATATATATATATATATATATATATATATATATATATATATATATATATATATATATATATATATATATATATATATATATTTATTGCTATATGTGTTTATATATATATATATATATATATATATATATATATATATAACTCGTCTGGCGGACAAACCAGGGGCTTGCCAAATTCCACCGGATTTGGGTGAAATAAGAGCCATATTAAAGGTCGACTTACCCCGATACACGTCTTCTGAAGAAGGACAGTTTGGTTCTGTCATTGGGTGGGTCAAGTATCCCAGGTCAAATTTCGAAGGCATGTTCTTTTGTGATAAAATCAGAATACACAGATTTCACAGATATTTCACAGATTATCACCACCACGGGATGGGACCTTTTCAAAGAGGGGGGAAGGGAACAATGTGTGCAATTCAAATTTAATTCGTTACCATACCATTATTATTATTATTTTTTTTTTTTTTGGGGGAATGATCGAATTTCAATGATCCTATTTTCATGAATCTATTAAATAATTGAACTATGCTCTATTATTTCTAAAGAATTGTAGTTTTATATTTTGTATTTTTAATATATTTTAAAGAAATGTTTATGAAAATATTAAATTATAATTTTAAAATATTTATTCCTTTATTATTTATAATCGATAATATCATGAGCAAAGTTTTTAAAACTTTGTCTAGACTTATTTTTGGATTTTTCTCTTCCCATCCTTTTCATATATATATATATATATATATATATATATATATATATATATATTATTATATATATATATATATATATATATATATATATATATATATATATATATATATATATATATATATATATATATATATATATATATATATATATATATAGTAAAATATATATATATATATATATATATATGTTGGTTATTATATATATATATATATATATATATATATATATATATATATATATATATATATATATATATATATATATATATATATATATATATATATATATATATATATATATATATATATA
>JABUQX010020581.1:0-51492 GCA_015478945.1 Trachelipus rathkii | reverse complement strand
GGGGGGACCTGAATGGTTGGATAGGCTGATCAAAAAAGATGGTATAACAGGTGGTTTTGGAGTGGCGGGAGAAAAATGAGAATGGTAGAAAGGTGAATTGATTTCTGTGAAGAGAGAGATGTGGGTAAGTAATACTTTCTCTTAAACACAAGAGTATCCATTAGAATAAGAAGAGTATGTGTAGTAGAGATGGTATCGAAGTGAAAAGTATGATTGATTTAGTGTTGGAAGAAGGAATGTTGAATCTGTGTTTGTTGGATGTTAAATCAGTTAGGGGTTTAGGATGGGATTATCGGAATCATTATGTTTTCTATGTAAAATTAGTTAGTGGGGGCTTGGATGGAGAGGAAGGTGATACGAAAAGGAAAGTAGGTAAATTAAGAGTGAGAAGATTAAGTGTGCAAGATAATAAGGAGAATAAGTATGTTAGAGCGCTCGCTAGTGTAAAAGGTTGGAATGTGAACAAGTTGATACTGAGCAAATCTGCGGGCAAATGAAGGAAGCAATTGTTAGTACTGCAAAGGAAGTGTGTGGATTTGCTACTAAAGTAGGAAAGTAAGAATGTTAACAGGCGAAATGGTGGAATGAAGAGGTGATGAAACGCGGTTAAAGGTAAAAAAAGAAGCGTGTTGAATGTACTAAAAGCAAAATGATGAAATTCAAAAGAAAGATGCTTGGAATTATATTAAGGAGGAAAAAAAAGAAAATACTAAAAGTGTAATACGTAGGAGAAAACAAAGAGGGTAAAATGAACAGTTTGGGAAGGAGGATGAATGGGAACATACAAGGAAATAGGAAGCTCTTCTGGAAAGGAACGCGAAAGGTTAAGAATGAGAATAAGGGAATCTGCTTAGAATAATGAATAGGATGGTGCTTTTGTAACGATTGAAATGGATGGGAGGGAGTGTGGAAAGAACACTTCGAAATCTGGCCCACAATATTAACAGTAAGGAGGGTGTTAGTGCAATGTGTGCGGTTTTGATGGTGCAAGAAGGAATAGGTTTTTGGGGATTGAGGTTATTAGTAAGGAGGAGGTTAATGGGTAGGGTTAGAAAGTTGAAGAATTGTAAATCTGCCGGCATATGAATGAAATTACTAGTGAAATGAATCAAGAGCGGAGGCGAGATGGTGATGATTGGATTGAAGTGTGTAATTTAAAGCGTTTATGGAGGGAGTAGTTCCAAGGGATTGGAGGAGAGCCGGTAATAGTACCCTTGTATAAGGGTAAGGGAGAAAAGTGAACTGTAGAAATTATAGGGAATAAGTTTTGAGTGTTGTAGGGAAAGGTATATGCTGGTATTTTGTCGAAAAGTGCGTCGAGAGTGACTGAAGGACTGATGGTGAAGAACAAGTGCGTTTAGGAGTGGTAGAGGATGTGTGATTCAAATCTTTACCATTGAAACAAATGATTGAGAAAATGAGGAGAAGAAGAAAATAAATTGTATTAGGTTTTTATGGAATTTGCAACAGGCGTATAGAAGGATTAATATAGGGAAGCTTTATGGCAGTGTGTAGTGATATATTTTTTTTTTGGTGTTGGTGGTAGGCTTCTGAATGGAATCAAAAGTATGTATTGACGCTTAGTGGAAAGCGTTGGTGTAAGAATAAATGTGGTCAATGGTGATTGGTTTAGGATTAATAGCGGAGTAAGACAGGTTGTTATGTCTCCTTGGTTATCAATTTGTATAGGATGGGGTATGAAAGAATTTGAAGGTGGGGATGGCAGGAGAATGTGTTAGAATGGTGGAGAAGGAGATGAGTGGAGGGTCCCTACCTATTATATGCGGATGATTTTGGTTCTGTGTGGCGAATCGAAGAGAGTTTGAGAGATTGATAGAGAGATTTGGCAGGGTGTGTGAAAGGAGGGGCTTGAAAGTAAACGTGGATAAGAGTAAGGTTAGGTTTGTGAGTAGAGATGTAAGGGAATAAAAAACGACCGTTTTTATTAATAAAAAAACGTGGTTTTATTTTAAAAAAAAACATGATGAATTTAAAAAACATTGATTTTCCTATTTTTTTTCTATTTTGTTTTTTTTTTTGTTTTTAATATATATTTTTTTACTTTAATGTTATTTTTCTTTATTTCATTAAATTTATTAACTAATAAAAAATTATAAACAATTTTTTACCTATATAATTATACTGTAAAAACAAGCACATTAGAAATAAACATTAGTAAATAAAAAAAATATATATATATGCCAAGTTTATTCAACATTACACTTCTTCTCTTTGAAGCGTAAAAACTGAAGAAATGTACATGAAATGAAATGAAAGTGAATGAGTCATATGACTATAAAGTATATTTACTTACACAAATAAGGAATATAATATTTAAGTACCATAAGATAGTATCTTAGTATGATAAGCCTAACTAAAATTTTACTAAATTTCTAAAGAACCATCCAAGGGCCTCATTAAATTCCTGTTCTACTTCTGCATCTGAATCCTCAGACCTGTTTCCAATCATGGCGTCTACTGATAAATTCGATTCCTCATACTCATAAGCTATATTTGTGGAAGAGAAGGAGGAGTCAGACTCTGACTCAAAGCTATGGACAGAGGTGTCTTTAGAATTGGTTTTATCAGACTTCAGTGTCCTTACAGAGAAACCTGAGCTACCTGATGAGAACTCTGGCTGATAGTGTATGTGGTTTCAGGGTGATGAATTTGATGACGTTTAACTACTACCAACTTTTACATTAATTTGAAAAAAGTACCGGAAGGCTCTGGCTTCCCCGTCTCTGTCAATTTCAAGTTATGACATGAATAATAGTTTTCTGCATCTTTATTTGTGAGCCTGTTTCTTTTTTTGAAGGATATTTGCATGTGCTGAGAACTTCTTCTCACATGCAGCCGAAGTGGCAGGAAGTCTAGAATTCGGGAGGCTACTTTTGATATCTTGCAATGCTTACATAAAACTATCGACATGCTGCAGACGAAACATTGTTGAAAGTGAAGCCAGAAATATTTCCATACTAAAAGATCCCTTCTAACTGAAAATATTCACAAATTCTCCATTACTTCTGTTCATCCACATCTAGGCATTTCCGTGCTCAGATATTAGACCTTCTGAAAAAGCTTGAACCTGAAGAAAAATTAGAAATATTGTTCTCAAATTTTACATGGGGAAATTTGAATTTGTATGGGGAATTCTTTTTATAAAATGTTAAAAAAGTATATATATATATATATATATATATATATATATATTATATATATATATATTATATATTTATATATATATTTATTATAATATATATTATATAAATAATATATATATTATATATTATATATATATATATATAAAAAAGTATATATATATATATTATACAGTATTTATATGACCTTTATTGTCTTCACATTGAGCAATTTGAACATAATCAGATTTATCAGTGATAAGAACAGTGTCAACTGAAAGCTTATTTATTTGTGCTCTTTTTCTGCTTTGTTAGCATTTGCATTTCTTTACTTTGCTTCCTTTCCCTTGATTTTGCTGTGCTCTTACTCTCTTTCTGATTTCCCAAGTATTTCATTTTTATGTCATCACTGCATTTTCTGCAATTCGATATGTGTTGTTCTTTCCTTGAACCATTATTGGCCACCTAAGTGAAGCACAATTTACAAAGAGCTCTTTTACCTTTGTATGTATGATTTTCCTTAACACAGTAAATAGAGAATGGACAGGTGTTTGTTTTCTTCCAGCCATTGTCAAAAGTTTTATGAGATATCAACTTATACCATTTAATGTATAGCTATAACTTTAAATATATAATTAATTATTATCTGTACAATAACTTGTTTCCTATAATAAATAAGGTAAATTGATAAAATATTTAGTAAAAATTGTAAGAAAAAAAAAAAAAAAAAAAAAAAAAAAAAAAAAAAAAAAAAAAAAAAAAAACGAATAAAAAACAATAAAAAACAAAAAAAAAAAAAAAAAAAAACGATGTTAAAAAAAACGATTTAAAAAAAAACACGTTTTTTAACAACTCTAGTTGTGAGTGAGGACACTCCTCAGTGTGAAGTTATGTTAGATGGTGAGCAGCTAGAACAAGTGTCTGAGTTTAAATATTTAGGGTATATGTTGGATGAGAAGGGAACGGACGATGCAGAGTGTAGTAGGAAAGTTGTGAATGGCAGGAAGGTGGCTGCGTAGCCAATTAAATCGTTGGTGAATGAAAGGGGACTTAAGTCTTTGAGTGTGCTAGGGTCTTACATGAGGGTATGTTGTTACCTGTGTTATTGTATGGTAGTGAGACTATGGTCTGGAATAAGAAGTATAGATCTAAAGTTTCAATGTGTTTCAGAATGGACAATCTTAGGGGGTGCTAGGTGAGAAGAATGATAAAGAGAGGAATGAACGTATTAGGGAGTGGTTGTGGTGTGAAAAGAAAGGGTTAATGATGAAGAAATAAATGAAAGTATGTTTGAGATGGTTTGGTCAGTGGAAAGATGAATGATAGTAGGTTGGTTAAAGCGGATGTATAGTGGTGAGTGTGTTGGAACCGACCGGCTGGGAACCGAAGAGAAAGTGGATTGAGCGGGTGAACGAATGTCTGAAGGAAGAAATGTGAGTTTGGCAGAGGCGAGAATTTAGGTGCTTGATAGGAGAGAATGCCGGGGTTTTGTATGGGGGGCATGGTGTGGCCCACCTGGGCCAGGGGATGAACCCTTACATTGACGATTACCATAGTGAGGGTCCGTCGCGGTCCATGATGCTCTAGGGTGGATTTTCTGTTCTGTGACGAGCTCTCACTTAATTTAATGGTACAGAGGGGCGTAAGGCTGCGGCTTCTTTCGGACATTTGTCATTACTCTCCTTACGCTTTTCTTTCCGATGCTTTACATCACCTTACCCCCCAATCTTGGGGCAAAGAGGGAGAGTGAAAGAAAGAAAAGAAAAAGAATATATATATATATATATATATATATATATATATATATATATATATATATATATAATATATAATATATATATATATATATTATATATAGATATATATATTTATATATATATATTATATATATATATATATATATATATATATATATATAATATATATATATAAGCCTTTATGTAGGGTATAGTTCCAAGGGATTGAAGGAGAACAGTAATAGTACCCTTATATAAGGGTAACTGTAGGAATTCCATTGGAATTGGTTTATTGAGTGTTGTAGGGAAGATATATGCTGGCATCTTGGTCGAAGGAGTGCGTCGAGTGACTAAAGGATTGATTGGTAAAGAAAACAAGGTGCGTTTAGGAGTGGTAGAGCATGTGTGGATCAAATTTTTACATTGAAACAAATAAGTGAGAAAATGAGAAGAATAAATTGTATTTAGGTTTTATGGATTTTCAACAGGCGTATGATAGAATTAATAGGGAAGCTCTATGGTAGGTGTTAGTGATATATGGTGTTGGTGGTAGGCTTCTGAATGGAATCAAAATAATGTATGACGATAGTGAAGAGTGTGTAAGAATAAATGGAGTTGAAAGTGATTGATTTAATATTAATAGCGGAGTGAGGTAGGGATGTGTTATCTCCTTGGTTATTCAATTTTTATATGGAAGGGGTTATGAAAGAATTAGAGGTGGGGGTGGCAGATTGTGTTAGAATAATGGAGAAAGGAAGAGAGTGGAGGGTGCCCTACCGATTATATGCGGATGATTTGGTTTTGTGCGGCGAATCTGAAGAGTTTGAGAGGATTGGTAAAGAGATTTGGCAGGGTGTGTAAAAGGAGGGGTTTGAAAATAAACGAACATATGAGTAAGTTTATGGTTGTGAGTGAGGACAATCCTCGATGTGAAGTTATGTTAGATGGGAGTACTGAAACAAGTGTCTGAGTTTAAATATTTAGGATATATGTTGGATGAAAAGAGAACGGATGATGCAGTGTGTAGTAGGAAAGTTGTGAATGACAGGAAGGTTGCTGGTGCAATTAAATCGTTGGTGGAATGTTAAAGGGACTAAGTTTTAACGTGAGCTAGAGTCTACATAGAGGCGTTATGTTGTTACCTGTGTTATTGTAAGTAGTGAGACTGTTGATGGTCTGGAATAAGAAGTATAGATCCAAAGTACAATGTGTTCAGATGGACAATCTTAGGGGCGTGTTAGGTGTGAGAAGAATTGATAAAATGAGGAATGAACGTATTAGAGACTTATGTGGTGTTAAGAAAGAGATAAATGAGAGAATAAATGAAAGTACGTTGAGATGGTTTGGTCATGTGGAAAAAATGGATGATAGTCGGTTGGTTAAGCGGATGTATAGTGGTGAGTGTGATGGGAATCGACCGCCTGGGAATCCGAAGAAAAAGTGGATTGAGTCAGTAAAGGAATGCCTGGAGGAGAGAAATGATAGTTTGGCAGAGGCGAGAAGAAAGGTGCATAATAGGAGTGAATGGGGGTATGGTTGTGGCCACCTGGGCCAAGGGATGAACCCCACAATTGACGAGATGCCATAGTGAGGGTCCGTCGCGGTCCCGTGAAGCTCTAGGGTGGATTTTCTCACTGCGACGAGTTCTCACTAATAGGCGGTAAGGCTGGACTTTCTATTCGACTTGTGTCATATTCTTATAGGGGCCTACTACTTTTCTGTTTCCGCTGCATGTCACGCACCTTACCCCCAGTCTTGGGGAAAGAAAGTGGATTTATATATATATATATATATATATATATATATATATATATATATATATATATATATATATATATATATATATATATATATATATATATATATATATATAATATATAAATATATAATATATATATATATATATATATATATATATATATAATAATAATAATAATGGAATAAAATCTAAAACGCAAAAGTAAAAGTGGGGAAAAGTTACTTCACAATTATTTGCTACAGTTACTGTAATAAAGTATAGTAGTAAGCTAAGTATAGCCGTCTTTTCAATGAAATGTACATATCTGACAAAATCATCCACGTAATACCAACAAAATAAATAAATAAAATACTAATAACGACAACTTGTACATTAAAAAACAATATGGCTGCCATTCACTAAAAACGTCCTTTTAAGAAATCTTTAAGTTTGGTTCAGAGGTACTTTAGCTGAAGTTATTTCTACACTGTTTCATGGACGTAACGTAATGACTCCCTAAATCCAATGAAGAACTTCAGTAGTGTTTATAAATAAGAGTTTCCGGTATGGAAGATTTCTCAAGAGATACTTGTGTAAAAGTAGCCTCTATAAGTGTTTATCAATATGGGCCCAAAACATATAACACCAAACTCCACTTAAAGTGTCATGAGGAAAAACTACCACCATTACATAAGAACCATTAACAACTGTGGTTAGATATGAAAATTTGAAAACCAAAACCAAATGAAAGAAAAATGAAAATAGAACAACGTGCTTACTACTTACCTAATTGATTGCATATGAAATTAATCATGAGTTTGTTATTGAGTGATATGGCCAAGTGTCTGTCCAAACTTGACCAAGCCCCACCCAACATACGCCCCACGAAACCAAAAAGGAAGGGCATATCCGATTGATTTTGATGAACAGAACCCCTTAGAAAATAAAACTATATACATAAACAAACTACAATACTTCAATAGCTAAAAATAATTTTAATTTTAAAATTATTTCAATAATACTAATATAAAAGCACTATATTAAAACCATACAATTAATTTATATTAAAAATAAATCCTTATAGAAAATAATAAACATAGTCAATTAAATTGATAAAAGTTTACTTAAATATTCACAATTAAAATATTGTAATTTCGAGACGCAAATGGACCTAAAATTCTATAATTGATTTTAAGAACATTAGAACATAGGGGCGGTAAGGCTGGGCTTTCTTTTCGACTTGCGTTATATTATTTTACTACTTTTCTGTTTCCAGTGCATGTTACGCACCTTACCCACATTCTTGGGGAGAGAAGGTGAATTATGATAATGATCTTTAATCAATCTAACTCCTACTTCAACACTTTATCTAATAATAAGACTCACTTTAAAGTAACAAATCTGTTTCTGTCAAGGTTGAATGGCAAAAAGGCTTTGAAATTGACATCATTTTGGAAGGCTTCCGTCAGTATAAACAATATGGGTTGCTGGATCGATGCAGAAAGACTTTCAAGATCTTCTTTCAAAGGGAACATCCATGGGTCAAGGGCCAAACCAATTCTAAAATAATTTGAATACTTAACCAAATAAATCTTTAATTTCAGTAAAATAAATATAAATAAAAAATATATATAATTAACTGCAAGTAAAAATATACATATAAGACACTTACTTGAATCTACTGTCTTTAGAGAGAGCAAGTATGGTAGTGGCAGCTCCAAATGAATGCCCTGCTAAAATAGGCTGAGAAGTGTCAATTTTCCCTTCGAAAGATTTTACTGACAATGGTGAAGGAAGATCATTATCTTCAATACCTCCTTTTGCTAGATCTTCCAACACGTTTAGAGCTGCTATACACTCTTTCGCGCGGATTTCCACCTATTTGATGGCAAAAATTAGTTTATGAATTAGAGCTTATTTGATTAGAGTATGAATATGAATATTTGGATAGAATATTAGGTTACAGCTTAGCTTTTTATGTAATAGTTAAATGGTAGAGCAGTTAATGCTATAGGTTTATGTACCGATTAGGGTATTTTTGTTGGCAGGATTTTAAATTTTATACAGGGTAACAAGTATCTTTATTAACAATTTTATTGGGCAATGTAGTTTTTAGATTCCTTTGAAAAAGAGATTAAATGACTCAAAATTTAGGGAAGCTCAATAAAGTGGTCTTATAAACATCCACTTTATGAAAAACTTGCTTGGAACCCTTTCAAGAGTGATTGATAAACTATTACAATAACAAAAAATGTTTCTTAATTATATACAAAGAGAGAAAAAAATTTATTTGGCAATGTTTTTCTACTAATTTCTTGATCATACTCAAAATTTTAATCAAACACTTCTAAACCAAAGTTTCTGATTTTTCCACATCTATCTAAGGCTTGACTTAAGCACTAACAAATGAATCCATTTGAAGGTTAAAAATATAATATTTATAAGCTTAAGGAATTTATATAGTTGGTTTCAGGAACAAAATTTTTAAGGGGTAATATACAATCTAGAAGCCTGAAAGGTAACTACGATGCAACAATAAAAATCAACTACACTGGAAAATGATTTTTGAGTAGTCTATTTTAAAAGAATGAAGGTCCAATTTTAAACACTCGAAACCGTTTTCAAAAAAAAGTTTACAATACGTCTGTTCTAAAATATAATAACCACTAATAAAATATGGAGTGAGTACCTGTTCATGTCTCAACGGATATTCTTTCTGGCTCTTATCTGGAGTTTTATAATATATAAAAACTTTTTCTCCTGAATCGGACAATGTGAATGTCGCACAGGCCGATTCATCTCTACAAATAAATATAACATTGTAAATATATAAATACGAATATCAATATGCTTTAAACTTTTAAATTAAATTAAAAAGTAATAAACGAATAAAATTAAAAGAACAAGAGAATAAATAAAATTTAATACTAATTAATAAAAACAATGCTTTAGTAGTACGTAATTAAAACTTTTATTAAATTGAAACCTTTCCCTACTAAAGTAACTAAATTAAGAGCAATGTCACACAAGCAGTTAATAATCAGTCATCTCATACACATATTGTTCTTTCAAATTTCGATTAAAGGTCTCACTGAATACTGAACTTTTATTTTCCAGTCACAGACACACACACACACACACACTAAATAAGCCAAATAACTGAAAACATTATTAGATAGATTACTAGAAGAAGAACATATGTTCATTTCAAATATTGATAGTAAAATTTTTATATAAATTTGTTCGGTAAAGTTTAAAAGTTTGTTCTGTTCTGTTATAATTATTCTTTTTTTCTAATTTGTAATATTTATATTAGGAGGATCGCATAACATTGGCAGTGGTGAAGAAGTAATATTGAAAAATTGTGGGTTTGACAGTGTAAGAAGTACATATTTTATGGATTAGGTGATTAGTAGAGAGGAGGTAATAAGTAGTGAAAAAAAAATCAGCAGATATAGATAAAATTACAGGTGAAATGATCAAGAATGGAGGGGAGATTGTGAGAGACTGGATATGGAAGATGTTTAACATGGAATTTGTGGAGAGTATATTTTTTAAGGTTTAATAGGATATAGAAATAAAATATTTCGCTCCAGAGGATTGAGGGAGAGCAGTGATAGTACCCTTTTATGAGGGTAAGGGTAATAAGGGGAACTAGAAAAATACAAGGAATTTTCTTTTTTTTGCAAAGCCCTTTTCGAGTTTGAGTGTTGTAAGGAAGATATATGCTAGTATTTTGGTTGAAAGACTGTGTTGAGTGATTGAGAGATTGATTGTTGAAGAACAATTTGCATTTAAGTGGTAGAGGATGTGTAGATCAAATTTCTACATTGAAACAAAGGAGTTAGAAAATGAGGGAAGAGGAAACTGAATTTAGGTTTTATGAACTCGCACCAGACGAATGACAGGATTAATAGAGAAATTCTGTGGCAAGCATGAATGATATATGGTGTTGGTGGTAGGCTTCTGGATGGAATTAAATGTATGTTGATAGTGAAGTGCGTGTAAAAATAAATGGTTTAATATTAACAGCGGAGTAAGGCAGGAATGTGTTATGTCTCCAGGACTATTTATATATGGATGGGGTGATAAAAGAATTTATGGTAGGGTTTGCAGAGGAGGGTGTTAAGACTGATGGAAAACGGTAGAGAGTGGAGGGCATCTTGCTCATTGTATTCAAATGGTTTGGTTTTGTGTGGTAAATCTGAAGTTTAAGATTGGTAGAAAGGTTTGGCTGCATATGTAAAATTAAGGGTCTGAAAGTAAATGTAGATAAGAGCAAGGCGATGGTGGTAGATGAGGAGTGTCCGAAGTATAAAGTTATGTTGGATGGTAGACAAATGGAATAAGTTTCTGAGTTTAAAGTTATTTTATATGCTGGATGAAAAGGGAACAGATGATGCCGTGAAGTGGTAATTGGTAGGAAGGTGACTGGTGCAATTAAATCTTTGTTGAATGCTATAGGACTGTTTTGAGTGTGCTAGAGTTTTGCATGAGGGTATGTTATTACTGATTTTTATATATAGTAATGAAACTATGGTGTAGAATAAAAGGCATAGATCTAAGTGCAGTCTATTCAGATAGATAATTATTTTGGTATGTTAGTTGTGATAAGAAGTGATAAAATGATAGATAGATGATGGATAGATGGATAGATAGATGGATAAATGGATAGATGGATAGATAGATAGATAGATAGATAGATAGATAGATAGATAGATAGATAGATAGATAGATAGATAGATAGATAGATAGATAGATAGATAGATAGATAGAGATTGATTTATATTGCTTATAGCAATTACAATGCATAGTGGTCAAATTTTTATTTAAAAAAAGAAACAGAAATTCAATCTGTACTTTTGGAAAAAAAAAATAAAGGAGGTAAACAGTTTGATAAGTGGTATATAATTACGTAAATATTTTCCCTCCATTGAGGGGCATCAACTGGTTCAAATTTTAAAACTGTGTTCTCTTAATTTTTTACATTGATATGTCATAATTCTAATATTCTTTTTCAACTTTCTAGAAGTTCTCGGTTTAGTTTAACATAAAGAAAAAAAATGAAATGATTAATTTAGGTACGATGCTTTCTTCGTAAAACTGATACTCTGATTAGTATTTGTGATCAGTTTTACATGTATAATAATATATCTAAGAAAGTGTTATACATTTATTTGCAAAACCTCAAAAGTATTTTTTTTAAAAAGAATTATTAGTAGCAGATGGATGAGGCATTTGTCTGATTTCAAATAGTTTGGAGAAATACAAAGCAATTACCTCTTACATTTTATAATCTTGAGCTGGTATAAGAAACCTTTTTGGCTTAGTGTGCGCTTCACGCTGACCTTGCTTAATAAAAAGTGAATTATATATATATACAAGTGAATGAGAAAGAAATGAAATGTTCATATCAGCAGAATTGGGTCTAACATTGCGACAAAAATTTAAAATAACTTTATTGTTAGGACAGCATGTGTGCCATAAAAAAGTAGGCGGCAGGTGGTATATGTTGCAGGTTTCCAATGCCCTTTCTAAAGTATACTTAAGTACTTAAGTGAAAAATGACTGAATGTTAGATAAATCACTGTAGAGGGTGCTATCCTTGAATATATTGGTAAATATTATGAAAATGCTCACAAATTTTTTAACAATACGAGTCTTTAACAAGTACAATTCACATGAACATTGCGAGTTAGCTTAAGAAATTTTCAAATATCATGTGAAGAGCATGTGAAAGCCATAGGATAATTATAAAAAACTGTAAAATTCTGCCGCTGATTTAAAAAATACAGGGTCGGTAACAAGGATTACAAATGAAGTTTATATACTGAAAACAGTGTCCCAGGTATCGAGTGTTAAAATTTTAGGCTTCCCGAAGATAGAATTGTTGAGTGTGATAAAGAAAGATATAATACTTCAGTGTAAGTGAACTCGAATTTTTCAGAAGCCAATACAAGCATACTGAGGTTTTGCGTTAGAAGATATCAAATGGGGTAATTTTAGTCATTTTATTTTATTTTTTTTATATATATATTTTGTAATTTCATTAAAAATTTGCTTGATAGATTACTTTCTGTAAATGTTATATAACTTTTAAAGTCAAATTTCTTGATAGCTTGTTGCTCACCCGATAAATATTTTTATTTTTCACATGTTATATGCTGAAAATATTTGAAAATGTTAAAGGCAAGCACTATAAACAAAAATATTGAACCATATTATAAATAATAAAAACAAAATGGAATCCAACTGGTGTGTGATTTTTAAATGGTTAACTTTATCCTTGATATATTAACAACTTAAATATTTAGAACAATATTCCTAAAAAGATTGATGTATAAGATACCATCAAATTCCTCTCAGAAGTAAATAACTGAATTTGATCAAACATATATGTAAATAAAGTACACTAGTAATTATTTTTACTATTTTACACCAAAATGTACGAAGAGTCATATTGTATCCTTATATCTTTAAAATTAAGTTACTAGTTAAAAAATTCCCTATATCCTTTAAAAGTAAGTAAAGAACAATGCTGGAATATATTAAGAAGTTTTTATATTTTTTAAGATCGTTACTTATAAACATCATTAAAATACATAAGAAAAAATCAGATTATATCCAGCTAGATAATATTAAAAAATAAAATTATCGTGTTAAATAGGTAATAGGTATTATCAGACTGAATAGGAGATCCAATACACCTAAAATTTAAATATAGTTTTCCTAATCATATAATAAAAAAATGACTATCTTTCAAAACTTCTAACATCTGTACTTATTCTTATTGAAAGGCATTATAAATATAAGATTTGTATTCTAACTGCGTATCGTACCTGTGTTCTACAGCAGCCACCACAAATCCATGAGATGCAAGGTCATTACATATTGTACTGTACATTATCCTATGTGCCGACAAACCATGCGAAAAAACAACAAGGGGAAACTTCCCCTGTGCCAAAGGTGCTCCATAATGAGAAGGTATCTGAGCATCCTCTGCAGAAGGAGGATTGCAAAGAAAGATGTGATAAATGTACAAAATAAACTGGACAGAGGAAACTATCTTCCCTGAACAGAAAATGTCAAAAACTCAAAAGCACCCACAAATTTGCAAACCCTTAAGATTATTACCATATTTAACCATGAAAATGTGCTTGTAGGAGAAGAGTAAAATCAAGATACCTTCAAAAGAGATTGACAGAGCATAACAATTAAAAGACAAAACCAATATAGACATGACTCACTATTTTGATACATGTTGAATTTAAAACAAATCTAAGTAAGAATATATATTTTACCATTAAGCTGAAAATGTAAATAAAAACATATATATATATATATATATATATATATATTATTTCTTTATATATATATGTATACAAATATGTATATATATATATATATATATATATATATATATATATATATATATATATATATATATATATATATATATATATATATATATATATATATATATATATATATATATATATATATAATTCATTTGCTGTAAGAAAGGCATTACTCAAAAACTGTCTTTTTTTTTTAGTTATTACTACCAGGAGAGATGAGTAATGATGTGTACTTCTAACTGTAAGATGTATCTTATCCCAACTGTCAAACCTCTCGATTAGCAAGAACACTTTGTATTTCAATTCTCTAAATTTTATATTATAATTTGAAAAGTCAAATGTCTTTTGAAATTTTTTTTTTGGGAAATTGTTCTAGCTTCCTTCCATTCCTTTCCATCCCTATATGCAAAAGAAATGTTATATTCTCTCTCTCTCTCTTTCTTCTGTCTTTCTTTATTTCTCTCTCTCTCTCTGTTTTTTTCTCTCTCTCTCTCTCTCTCTCTCTCTCTCTCTCTCTCTCTCTCTCACCTCACTACAATCCTATCTGCCCTATATTTGTATATATATATATATATATATATATATATATATATATATATATATATATATATATATATATATATATATATAACAATATATATATATAATATATATATATATAAGGGATGAAGTCAAGTATTGGTATTTGTTTTCTGTGGTAATGGTGTCAAGAGAAATTCTGTTAGTATCGGTTCAGCAAAAAATAACCAAAATGATACCAAAATCCTGTTCAAATTAAAAAAAAAAATTTGAAGAGTAACTCACTTGTTGACTAATATTTGCACTATATTTTCTTAAATAAAGTACTAATTAGGCTGTGAGATAACATTAATTAAAACAATTTATTTGATGTGTTTAACAATATATAGGAAGTAAAAATCAGTGATCTTCCACAGCATAAATTTTATGATTAGCAAACTGTTCAATTAATGACAGGGCTGTAGAGTCTGAACCTTTTGGAGAGGGTTGCGAGTCAGGATCAAAAATTTACAAGAGTCGGAAGTTGAAGTAGGAAGAATATCAAATGCCCAACTCCAAATCAAAAATAATTTCAAAGATTTTTCTTTCCCATACTTTTATTGTTAAATAAAGTTACGACCAAATCAAAGCGAATGTGAAAGCAAGCGATGCTGAGAATTCTAGCATACACTCTTCCAGAACTTATCTGCAGTTTGGAGAGTTCTCTGATCATCATCTTTTCAGCCACGATAAATTATAGTCCATTCTTGCACGAGTATAAATTGCTGGATGGGAGAAGAATGTTTTCCTAATAATGTAACCTTGGATATGTTGAAGGATGGAAAGATAAGTTTCATAATTAAGAATTTTTAATTGAAAAGCAAAAAGAGTGTCATATGCTCTTAACTAAAGCTCCACAGGTAGTATTTAACTACTCGTAAGAGGGGTTATTATCTGCAAAAAATAAAATAAAAATAATAATAAAAAAAAATAAACCCAATTATAATATTTCGTAGGTGGCAGTAATTTCCTAAAAAGAGTCTGAAAAAAACACAGTAGTAAGAAAAATGTACTTTCTGTGAATAGAACAAGTTCCATTTTTCGAGCAGTAATAAACTTAATGGTGAAAATGCAGAGTCCAAAAAATAAGCATGCTTTCCTTTATTTATAAATGGGTAGATATTAGAGAGATAGTCAAAGCAGCAAAAGCCTGTCAATTTCTAACGCTTTGCTTCTTTGTTTAATTAGTAATTATAGAATCTTTATTGGCCCAGAATTATTGGCGAGTATCTCAAATGTTTTATTAAGAATACTGTTTATCATTAAAGTTTTAATTTTTCATTTTTTTAAAGTTTTATATAAAATATTGAAGACCTTCAATCCGTGTAAGCTATAATTCTAACTAGCCATTACTGATGGTTTGGTCATATGGAAAGGATGGATGATAATCAGTTGGTTAAGAGTATGTATAGCACTGAGTGTGCCGGGAATCGACTGGCTGGGAGGTTAAAGAAAAAGTGGATATAGTCAGTTAAAGAATGCCTGAAGGAGAGGAATGTGAGTTTGGCAAAGTTGAGAAGAAAGTGCATAATATGAGTGAATGATGGAGTTTTGTGAGGGGGTGGCTGTGGGCCTGGCCCAGGGGATGAATCCCACATTGACGAGATACCACAGTGAGGGTATGTCAGTTTTGTGAAACCCTAGGGTTGATTTTTCTGACTGCGACGAGTTCTCACATGGAATAAATGTATAGAATGTTATTTACACTTTACATATAGCAACTTACTTGTGTTCCAGTTGAACATAGACTCAAAAAATCGAGGAACAGATGTAGACAAAAATCTTGAAAGTCCTTTTGTATATTCGTAACCAGGAAACCATGGAGTCAAATGTTCTTCATTGCCCTTAACAAAAGATCACTTTAGCAAATATTATTAAACTACTTTAAAAACTTGTGATAAATAATCTAGTGGCAATATAATTGTTCAAAGATACACACTGATATGGCTCTTCATAATGTTCACATAATAATTTTTAATTAACAAAATGCAGTGGAATTTTTGCTAAATCTAGTAGAAACATTAAATGAATCATTGAAAAAATAAAAAAAAAATAGGAATTTGGGCTCTCTTCCAATATGTGAACTACCGAGCTCTTTTCATTCCAATATGTGATCTACCAGTTGGCAACCAATCAAGCAATTAATGAAAGTTACATACCAGTAGTTATAAGTTTTAAGTTATATATATATATATATATATATATATATATATATATATAGTATATATATATATATATATGCTTATATATATATACCTATATATATATATATATACAATAACATATATATATATATATATATATATATATATATATATATATATATATATATATATATATATATATATATATATATATATATATATATATATATATATATACAGTATATATATATATAAGGTATATATTATTTGGGGACAATCAATCCATCTAGGTTAGGTCTAGGTTTATGGCATCATCTATCCACCTAGGTTAGGTATTGCTTTAGGACCCTGCTAGTTCAGGTTATGATAAGTTTGTTAGTATACACAGAAGTAAATCTGTGTATCCTTAAAATCTTATCATAACCTATATCGGGACCTAAACCGAGGCCTAATCTGTATGGATTGACAATGCCATAAGTCTAGACCTAACTTATATGGATTAACATTTCTGTAAACCTAGACATAATCTAGATCGATTGATGATCCCAAAATAATATATATATATATATATATATATACTATATATATATCAGTATATATATATATATACTATATATATATATATATATATATATATATATATATATATATATATATATATATATATATATATATATATATATATATATATATATAGGCTACTGTAAATCATCAGCAGCATTACATAGACCCAAACTCCAGAACAAATATGCACTTCTAGTAGATCATAGAATTTTTGGTAGATCACATATTGAAAGAACACCGGAATTTGTTTACTGAAAGACTTACATTGGCAATGAAGGGATAATCAGACAATTTAAGAAATTTATTATCAATATTGGCCATTTTAATACTATCCAAAGCTGTAACAAATTTTTTACCAAATAACTAGTTGCATGTCCCATTTACTGGTATGCTTCAATTATATTTTGCAGTTTGCATATAAATAATGAGGAAGGATGTGTAGTGGCCCCTTGGGAGTCTACAATTACCAGAACTTTATACAAAATTTTATATAAAATTTAAACAGTAGGTTCTTAGAAGTACTGAATTGCAAAAACATATCTTATATTAAAACAAATTCTCAAAACTAATAAATGCCATCTTATTGCCTAGTATCATTTTTATTAACTTTGGAGATTAACATACCTGATCTTTCTGCGTAGGATAAAACAGCCTTAATAGTGTCCCTTCTTTTGAACGACCATGCATAAAATCAATACAACCAGTAGGAAATGGACCTAAAAAAAAAAGTATGATGTAGAATTTAAAATAAATAAGATTATCTTAAAGTAATACAAGATAGTTAACATTGATAAGTATGAAAATAATCCTATAGAATTATAAAAACAAATTCTGATAGGTTGAATATAAAAAATAAACTATATAATACATACAAGCAAAATGTGATCTGAAGTATACAAGCTGAAAATATTAGCAAAGTTTTAGGAAATGTCTTTATTTTTGTATATTTTCCTATTGAGGATACTTTCTAAATACCTACTTTCTCTACATCTATAGTTCTACAGTGCAGCATCTTTTGGAGATAATATTTATTAGTGATTGAAGTGGACAGTTTAATAATTATATTCATTAAATGACCTAACTTTTCATATAATTGATTGACAGAGGACATGACAGTGTGGGCAAGAAAAAAAAACGAACAGGCCTATCCAATTTCCACAACTTACAAAATACGATACATATGAAAAATGATTCGAAATAATTCTCCTTACTCTAATCTACTTTAAAAATACTTATAATTTACAACTTTTTAACACTCATAATATATATATATATATATATATATATATATATATATATATATATATATATATATATATATATATATATATATATATATATATATATATATATATATATATAACTATATATGGCATATTTGTAGATGCTGTACTGTGACTTTTTTCTCAAAATTCTAAGTTCAGAAGAGTTAAGTTAAGTTTAGTTTTTTAAGTTTAGTTAGTGGGAAGCTTCTGGCATAATTCCAGAGCTTGCCACTAAATTTCTTAAAACTTTATAACAACACAAACTTAAATTTTGAACTAGAAAAATTTTTTCAGAAAAAATAGTCACAGTACAGTGTGTGTGTGTGTGTGTGTGTGTGTGTGTCTATGCTGCCATATATATATATATATATATATATATATATATATATATATATATATATATATATATATATATATATATATATATATATATATATATATTTATGCTTTTTATAAATCTCTTTTTCTTTTCTCTATATATATCTGGTATATATATATGTATATATATATATATATATATATATATGCTGCTCTTTCTTTCTTTCATATATATATATATATATATATGCTATATATCAGAAGGTGAACACTCCACTCTTTTAGTCCTTCAGTCGGCTCGGTGGGACTACAGGGCTGGAGTGCGGACTAGCGGAGTCTTGAGGTCATCAGGAGAGTGTGGGACTTGCGATCGCGGATCAAAAAAAAGTTTCCGCTCTTTTTGTTCCGCACCTTTTTAAAAATGAAAATATGGTTTACTTATTAAATTCTTTTTGATTATAATAAAGGCATATAATTTTATTTAAGTTTATAACTAATTATAGTTTTAGTCTAAGACTTATTGTTTTTTTAATAATTAAACTTCCAAAACCAATATCAACCTCCTTAAAAGGTACCATATATAATAAATAACATTTAAATTGATTTTATAGACTGAATAGCTATTACCCTCATCTATAACTTTAATTAATTATTTTATTACTATAATATCTATGCAATATCTAAATCTGTGTAAAAAAAACCAAATATATATATATATATATATATATATATATATATATATATATATATATATATATATATATATATATATATATATATATATATATATATATATATATAATAATATGGTATATATATATGTATATATAACTATATATATATATATATATATATATATATATATATATATATATATATATATATATATATATATATATTAGTTTTTTACACAAGAACTGAAGTATTTATATATATATATATATATATATATATACTTCTCTCAACATATATATATATATATCACTACTATACTATATATATAGCTACCGAGCTGATACATAGCATTAGCATTGACTCTGCAGGGAGTCGAGGGCTTTCATGAATTCTACTAAAGTCTTGAATGAAATAGACCTTCTTATGGGTGGACAGGGTGGTCCAAATATTTCAGAGGGAGCCTTGAATGATTTAGGTGAGGAGGACCTTAAATTAGAAATGCACTGCTGGAAGTGAACTAACACCAGCACTCCTCTCACCAAGGACATCTTTCCCTTTCAGCGTAGGCAGAATTTGTTTAACATGTTCATAAAATATAATACACCTCTCCCTAGTTCTGCGGCTGTATAGAGCGAATATTTAGTATTGGTGGGGATATTTTGAGGGCAAAGAGGTCAGTTAACTGCTTTTAATTTTGAGCACCTAATCTTTTTGAAAGGTAATATGGATCTCTTGTGCTTTGAAGACGACATTGAGGAGGAAGTGGAAAATCTTGAGATTTTGTAAATATTCATTCAATTTTTCATATAATATTATAAATAAATTTTTTGTAAGGATATATACTATTTAGTATTTAATATTAAAATCTTTTGTGAAGTCGCACATAATTTGCGGGAGACGTGCGGACGTGCGGACTTGCGATAGCGGAAGTTTGATGGTCTGAATAAGTGCGGAGGCGCTAGCGAACTCGTTTTCTCGAGTCGCGGAGTGGCGCGGACTACCTAAATGGCGGGGGTGCCCACCTCACAATGCTATATATATATATATATATATATATATATATATATATATATATATATATATATATATACTCTCTTTCTCTATATATATATATATATATATATATATATATATATATATATATATATATATATATATATATATATATATATATATATATATATATATATATATATATATGTGATTGACCTTTGACAGTCAGGGATACTTTTTTTTAAATTTAAGAAATTTTAAAACATTTTATTTTTAAATAAATATTTATAATAAATTTATAGTATTTATTTTTTATCATAACATATAATTTAATTATTTAATTTCAATTAAAGAACTAATTTAAGTTAATATTAATAAAATAAAAAATACAGTCCACTCTTCCATTCTCTCTTCCATGGTCATAAAACAAGGCTCAGTCCCCTTATGGCTCAAGACTCTCTCTCTCTCTCTCTCTCTCTCTCTCTCTCTCTCTCTCTCTCTCCTGCTCTTTATATCTCTTTCTCTATTTTTTGGGTATATCTCTTTCTCATATATATATAAAATAATTAATATATATATATATATATATATATATATATATATATATATATATATATATATATATATATATATATATATATATATATATATGTAGAGAGTATATATGAAAGAGTATATAACCACTAAGAAGATGAGATTAAGAAGAAAAAAATGAGAAAACTTAATGCTTAATTGTAGAGAAACTGAAAGAGAAAAGAGAAAAAGCGTTAAATTTTGAACCATTCACTTTCGTGTCTTTTTCAGATGCCAGCCAAAAAATAAATGTAAATGAAAAACAAAAATGTGAATATATATATATATATATATATATATATATATATATATATATATATATATATATATATATATATATATATATATATATATATATATATATATATATATATATATATATATATATATTGAAGTGGATTCAACATATTTTTTGTTTCTCCCCATCCCACAGAGTTAAAATCATAATCAGGCAAATCATCATCAAGAAAGAGACAAAATAAAATCAACATCTTTAAATATATTGACGCCTGAATCCATCGTATTTTTGGACCTCGTATCCTGATCCCTACGGAAGGGTGAATATGGAATTTGTTTTGTTTGGGAGGGCAGAAGTTTTGATTTGCACTTAAATCTTAAATTACTGGGGTTAATAATAACATCATAATAATCAATTAACGTAATAAATTTTGTAATTTTGTACATAGTTGAATTAGTTTGTTTTTTTTGTTCAAAGATAAAAGTAAGATTTTTGTATATATATATAAATTCAGATATATTTGTATATAATTAGCATAATGTAAACTATAGTTTTAAGTTTAATATCTGAATTAATTGATCAATTTCATTTAATGTAATTGTTGGTGAGATGGAGGAGATTTTGTGACAACCTTAATGTGTTTTGTTGTTCTCAGGTCCCAGTCTTGGAACGCAATTCTTCTACTCCGTGCCCATAGTGTATGAGATTGAGACTCGAAGAAAGAAAGAAGAAAAAAAGAAACTACTAATATCTTCCCACCACGGGAATCCGCAGCGGAAATAAGATTACCTGAATTACCACCTGATTCGGACGCCTCCTTTTGCCAATATGTCGGCACCTCCTAAGGTACCGTACCTCATATTTGTAGTATTTTTAACATTTAATAACTCGTAAACTTAATTCAAGAGTTGTCTCTAAGACTGGATAATAATTTCAAAGAAAGGGTTTATTTGCAACCAGATAATCTGTCTAATACAGAAAAGAAGATAACAAAGAAATAGATATAGAACATTTTTACATCTGAGATTTCAAACCATCACCAATTTAAAACTAGTTGTCTTAAAGAAGATGTAAAATTAATTGGATTTTGCTTATAAATAATTGAAGGGAATAAATATAAAAGGAAAATTTTGTAAGGGTTAAATATAGAATTCATTAAATTTTATTTTGCAAATAAAATTTCTCAGATTACTAATAAAAATAGTTACCTATGCCAAAGTTTTACATATAAAGAGATATAAAGTTTTTTTATTTTTTTTTTCATTTTTTTTGTTGGAGGGAGAGCCGTATCTGTCGCTTGCGTGAGAGTGGAAGTCCTGCTTACTTAAATCGTTAAGGAACGTTTTGCATTCATATAAAACCCACACACTGGACGCCACGCTCCCGCAAGGTCGATCTGTTATCGCTGCCCCTCCTCCACTGGGGGTATATATGTACATATATAATTACTTAATATTCATTGAAATTATTATTATTATTTTTCGTAATTATCATTTATTTAATTAGTGAATTTGTATTTTTATAGATTTCAAGTTTATTATTTTCTCGTTTATCATATTTTTTTTCCTTATTGATATATATATGTATGCATATATGCATATATATATATATGATTTTCATTTTTATTTAATTAATTAATCTTGGTTTGTTGGAGGAATTTATTTTTTTTCATACTTTTTTTTAATAAATACCATTGAGTGTCTTTCTTTAATTACCAAGGCTGCAGAGGGTTTTATGTAAGTCTTATGTGATGGTAAATAACATTGAGTAACAAGGGGGACAAAGAGTGAGTACCCTTCAAATCGTTGTGGCTGCAGAATTCTGAAATATTGCAAAGATATATGTAACATACTTTACTTGGGAGTTTAGAGCAAATTAATCCAGCTTAATAATTTTAATAGGTGATATTTATTTGAGGAGACGTTAATATAGAGGAGAGACAGAAAAGTTAAATACTATCAAGAGCCATTCCTTGACGCAAACAGCTACGAGAACAATTGTCAAGCTTCCACCTAGACAGAGATTTATATTACCCCCACACCCAGAGAACGTGACTCCTCCTTCGAAGTACAAAATCAGACTCAGTGAGGAGACTTTCTTGAAGACAAGAGATTCATCTGGATTTACAGGTGTGTACTTGCTTCACTTGTGGTGGGAATCAAAAACCTACCACATAAAGTGGTAGCAGAGCGTAGTTGTTTCTTCTAGGAATACTACTGGCTCTGTAGCTGAGTGTTGACAAAGTGTCACTCAGTCTCCACTATCGTCCCACAATCATGACCGACGGAATGAATGATTTAATAGAGAACGGGAAGACCGAAGATGGGAAAACACCACCGACTGATTCTGTCCCACTTCCGCCTAATCAAGTTAATATGCAGTCCAGTGTTGTCACCTCAGATCCAGAAAATCAAAGAGCGCCGTCGAATCCAGCGGTAGTTACCGTGGATGCTCAGTTCTTTCAATCAGTGTTGCAACAGAACACCAAGATGATGGTAAAGATGACTGCCTTGATATCCGCTATGGAGGTTGATAGGAAACCCAAGAAGATGATTCCTTTGGGCAAATTTAAGATCGAGACTGGGGAAACAATAGTCCAGTTTTCGAGCAGTTTTGTGCTGTTCAATACCCCGGATCAACAGAGGGAATGGTGGCCTTATTGGGAAGCCATCTCCTGGGGTCTGCTTTGGAGGCTTACAATATAGTCGCCGCGACATCGGCCGAATATCCCTTCGTGAAGTCCCATTTGCAGTGGTTCAGAACACTTGAAGAAGAAATAGAAATACAGAAACAGCTGAATTTACGAAAGCCGTAATGAAAGAAGAGGAAGATGTGCCCCTGTTTGCTTTAAGATTGTTGGGGCTAGCGCAAAGAGCATTTCCAGGAAATGATGTAAAGAGAATGCCTATGGTGCGAGAAAAATTCTTGGATAGTGTGCCTGAAGTGGTCAAGACTCAGGTGGAACTTGCATTAATGGGAGTAGAGGTTACTCAGGGTTCAGTAACCCCTTGGGAGCAGTTAGTAATAATGGTGGACAAGGTATACCGCGGAAATACGAAGAAAGAAAATCCGGCCGTAGAAATAGTTGATTTGACTCAGTCATTACAAATGTCCACCATTCCCATGCAACATCAAATGGCATTACCTAGATATAATACCCAAGAGGGATTGTGTTGTTGCCGACAAATGCAAACACAACCCCAGCTTCGAGCTGTAACATCTCAAAGAAACGATAATAATGCTGCTAATAATGCAACACCAATATCAAGTAATTATAGACCGAGATATGAATCATCAAATCAGATCCCAACACAAGAATTCCGAAACGGGCAACGAAATTACCAACAAAGAAATCAAAATGGCTCATCAATTCCGGTTTGTAACCATTGCAAGAAGAAAGGGCATAACATGAGTGCTTGTTGGAATAGACTACACACAATGTATGTATTGTGAGTAAGCGAGGAGCATGTCATAGAGGATTGCCTTGAATAAAATCGATGTTTAAAGGTGTAAGGTAGGTCATTGAAGTAGGGGAGTATCCCAATGGTCGAGAAGCCAACCTAAACTTTTAATCAAGAATAACGTGTCCACGTGAAAATGAACATTTGGGGAAAAGATTGTCCCACAAAAGATCCGGGGAAGCAGGGGGGGGGCTCTGGCATGGAAGACCTCATGCCAGAAGCCGCCAGCAACAGCAGAAGTAATAGACGAATATATGACGGGGAGCTTGGGGTGAGGGTCGAGGAGGATGATCTGGAGGTGCGGGAGATTCCCTGTGAAATTTTCATAAGCGACAGCGGTCCAGGGTACTAATAACAATCTTTGAGAGCCCTCACGAGACCGGGACCAGTTGACACAGGTGTGGGTGTGGTTACAGTAGTGATAAGACATCCCGCAGTGATAATTATGACCAAGAAGTTGGGGAAAAATTCACCGCCGTAACTCCGGAGTCAATCTCTTGAAACGGAGCGAACCAGCGGTAGTAGTAAAAGGGAAAACAGGAAGGAAACCAAAGAGGAAGATGAGAGCTCAGAAAACATCATTCATTATCATATTATAAGAGCTCCCCAAAAGACCTTAATTTTGCAAGTTACCATAGTGGATCAACCACCTATGGAGCCGCTTACAGCATTCGTAGATACAGGAGCAGAAGTGAGCCTTATATCGGCTAGCTGTTTCCATCTGTTAGACAAAACGAAAAGCCCAATTTTGCCCACCGCTTTTCGAGGCATATTGGAAGTGTCCGATTTCCAGTTTTAGGAGAAGTAATGATCGCATTACGTTTATCCACCAATTATGTTCTGAAACCGGGTCGCTTTGTCGTCGTTCCAGATCAACTGTCCGAATACGACTTGGTTTTAGGATATGACATCCTCAATCGGGAACATCTTTTGCCTGATCTGCACCATAAAGAATTGGTAATCCGACGTGGGAATTATGTGCAGACAGTAGCGGTGGATATGAGACAAGGCTTACCTAAAGAAGAAACCTGTGCCTTGGTAGAATCTGTGAGTATTGCACCGCTGCGGTGTATGGTGGTAGAAATTGAAAGAAGAGGACGACCAATTCCTATAAAACAACCCGTTCTGGTGGAGGCTTGGCGGGATTTGGCAAAAGATATCAGATTTGAACATTCCTTAGTAAATTTTTCGGGCGATAAAGCTTTAGTAGTGTTGCAAAACACGGGTGAAACAACAAGAACTTTAAAAAAGGGAACAATTGTAGGACAATTGGAAGAAATTACTACTGTGGAGGATCCCACTGTGAATGTAGTCGAATTAAATGAGCAAAGTCCTAAAGAATACTCTGAATGGAATCCTGAGAATTTAGTTAGCGCTTTTCGATTAAATGAGGCGGATTTAACGGCAGATCAAAGGAATCAGGTTATTGAATTATTGATGCGTTATCCCTCTGTCTCGAGTTTGGGAGATTCTGACGTGGGCTGCACAAATGTCATTAAGCATAAGATCGAAACTATGACGGAAGATCCGGTGCAAGTGCCAGTCAGAAGGCTACAGGGCCCCATGCTCAGAGAAATCGAGGCAGATTGCAAGAAATTGGAAGATGAAGGAATCATCCAGAGGAGCAAGTCCCCATGCTCAGCCCCAGTGGTACCCATTAGAAAGAAAGATGGTTCAATCAGATTGTGTATTGACTACCGGGAATTGAACAAAATCGCAAAGGGAGATAGTTTTCCTATCCCAAATCTGATTGATATGTTGTTTAGCCTTCAAGGCAGGAAATACTTTACAACAATAGATTTAATAAAAGGGTATTATCAGGTGGAAATGGAGACAAGTATTGAGAAAACCGCTTTCACCACTCCGTTGTCTCATTGGGAATTTTAACGTATGCCGTTTGGAGTGAAGAACGCAGCCACTTTCCAACGAGGGATGAGAATTGCTCTGTCGCATATACCCTGGAACGAGTGTATGGTGTATCTGGATGATGTCCTCATTATCAGTGAAACGTTTGAAGAGCATCTAGAAATTTTAGAAAAGGTATTGTCAGCATTTGAAGAGACGGGCTTCAAAATAAAGCCTGCCAAAACTTTCCTCTTAAGAAAGGAGGTCCAGTATTTGGGTCATAAAGTGTCCGAACACGGCATGATCCCCTTAGAAAACAATCTGCAAGGCATAATGCAGTTTCCGGTACCAACCACCGTAAGGAAATTACGGCAATTTCTGGGCATGGTGAATTTCTATAGGCGACACATCGCCCATTGCTCAGAAATAGCCAAACCACTTTTCGAATTATTGAGTAGTAAGACTCTAAAGTGGACCGAACCATGTCAGAGCGCCTTTGTGGCATTGAAGGAAGCATTAACATCACCACAGATCCTGTCATACCCAGATAGATCAGAAAAAGCAAACCCATTATTGTTGTACGTGGACGCCTCAGATATCGGGGCAAGAGCGTGTCTTGCCCAGACCCAATCTGGTGAGAAACGTCCTATAGCTTTTATCTCCACAAACTTTAATAAAGCCGAACAACGCTATAGTACGACTGAGAAGGAAGTTGCTGCAATACGATGGGCTGTGAAGGCATTAAAACCTTTCCTTTATGGAATAAGAGTAGTTATTTATACAGATCATCAGCCGCTATTATATTTGCATAGTATGCCGTTAGTAAATGCACGAGTAGCTCGCACGCTTGAAGAAATCAATGATATCGACTACGAGCTAAGGTATATTCCGGGAAAAGAAAATATAGTGGCTGATGCTTTATCTCGATCCCCGATCGGTGAAACCTTTGACGAACAAGAGATTTTCCCGGTTAACGCCCTTCCTGGAGGATTTTCTGAGGTTAAAATTCCTGGAGGGGTTGATTCGCTCTTTCAAGCTTGCTCTGTTGCTTTATATGGTTCAATTGAAAATCATCTGAAGATACGACAAGAAGTGGTTAAAGAATTGTTAGAAAATAGGGGTGAGTATGGATTACCATCTGGAAGAGATGCTAGGCAAGTGACCAAACAATTACATCTCCTGAGACAACCAGGTCAGTTCCCTATGACACAGGCAGTTATGGCATTTGCAAAGTTACATCGTTTGCAGGTTTGGGTGTATTATGGGGACTCGAAGCCGTTGAAGTTCGGGAATGATACCGAGAACATCTTTTATGTTGTGGGGGAGTCCACTATAATCTTTTGTTGCCCCTACCCATGCAGATGAATAAAGAAACTGATATAACCAACACTAAGATAGTGACCCCAGTGGAGGAATTCCCAGAGTGGACATTATTGGACGAATCAATGGAAGAAAAGAGCGCTACTGAAGCGGTACCACCTAAAGCTCCCCAAAACACCGGTGGGGAGGTGGAAAGAGATTCGGGATATCCTCGGATACATCAAATAGTGATAGATCAAGATAATATAATAGATCCCTTGGAAATTGACCATGACGACATTGATAAGTTGCAGAAATCAGACTACCTATTGAGACGCTTAAAAAGAGCCATAGTACAAAACTTGCCATTTAACGGGCCATTGAAGCCTTTTGCGCGTGTCAGTAAGTACATATATCTGAGGAATGATCGGTTATAGGAGTTTCCTACGGGAGAGTTTGCATTGATTGTCCCACATTATTATTTGACTGAGGTAGCAATAAAAACACATTGGATGTTCGCCCATATAGGCAAACACAAATTACATTCTCTGCTTATAAATTGGATATGGCACTCAAAAATAGCAGCCATTTGCAATGATATCGCCACCACCTGTTATAAGTGCCAAGCATGTAAGATCTCTAACATCCTATACGTTCCGTAACGTAAAATAATCACTTCAAGACCCTTTGAATTGGTGGCGATGGATCTGATACAATTCCCTTGCTCAGCGCAAGGGAATAATTATGCCTTGGTGATGGTAGATCATTACACCAAGTGGGTGGCTGCGGTTCCGCTGCGGAATAAACAAAGTATAAATGTAGCCAATGCGTTTCAACATCGAATATTGCCATTTTTACAAAAGTTACCAGAACGACTGCTTACAGACAACGGCAGAGAATTTATAGGGCCTGAATTTGAAGATCTTTTAAAACGACAACAGATTAAACATGTACTGACTACTCCTTATACACCATCCTCCAATGGAGCTGTCGAGCGGGTCAATCGTACCATTAGTCAGTACCTTAGAATGTCCATCAAGAAGTCAAATAGGTGGGATGAAGAATTATCACAGGTTTTATTGGTTTACAATCACACCACACATTCAGAAACTAACCGGACTCCCTGTGAAAATATCCTAAAGAGGGCCATACTGGACTTCCTTTGCCTGTTGAGGAAGAATGCTGGGCCGAGAGTCATGAAAGATTTGTTCCTTATGAATTACATCAGATGGTGGGATTAAAAGTTCATCTTCCCGGAAACCTGACTAAAAATAAATTCCACCCTAGATATAGTGGCCCTTATGAAATGATCAAGGTAAATGACAACAAGGTCACCTATACAATAAAATCCGCCGAGGACGGGAAGCAATACAAAGCTCACCACAAGCAATTAAGAATATGGAAAATGCCCCCTGATTATTTGATGAATAATCCAACATTCCGACGATATGCGTTAAATGAAGATCGAGAACCAGTGTTGTACGATGAAGATAAAGTAGAGGAAGTTTTCAATGATAATGAAGTGGATGAACTAATAACTGAACCTGACGAGATAAATGATTTTGATAATGATGATGATGACGATGACGATGATTCATTTGTAGGATTCACTATTGATGAAGAAATATTGGCTACCATTAAAAACAAATTTAAAGAACTTTTGAAAGAACAGGAAAAGATAAATGTAAGGTTAGGAAAATTATTAAATAAGGAAATAGGAAGTAGGCAGTTAGATTTAGATAGTACGTTAGGAAACGATAGTATGGTTCCTCAGGAAGAGGAAGAACAAGTAAATGAATATTTAGCATGGGACACCTCTGATTTGATAGAGGAGGCTGAATTACGATGGGAGTCTATGCAAGCTCCCCCAGAAAATTTAAGGGAATCATATCCCACTGACAAAACCTTTGAAGAACGTATTCAAGCGTATTCCACTCCAATAGTGGGAATACCAATATCGGAAGAAGCCAGAAAAAAAGAAGCATATTTAAGTAATGAACTGGTAGAGATGCCAGTGTTTTCTGGTGACGGTCATTGAAGGTTTGAGGGGCGTGGTGAATTGGTAATTGAAGAGATAGCGAGACTTGCGTCTAAAGAAGGCAATACTCGTCCTTATACTCGGTCGCGAGGGCCTTGTCAGGACTTACCAATCGTCTTTCCCTTCATGATAGAAAGAAGGGCCCGAAATAAAAAGAAAAATTAAAATAAAATTAAAATAGACTAAAAATAATATTTTTATAATAAATAGTAAAAGAAATATTAATAAAGTAAATTTATATAGCATTAAAAACTTATAACAGTTAAGAGTATTTAAAATTAATGATCATATTTTTTTTGTTTTTTTTGCAGATCCTAGTACTTGGACATTCCTGGGTGGATGATTTGAAGAGGGCCTATACTCCGGATTTATTACCCGGGGCTGAAGTTGTCTTCGAGTCTTACCCGGGGAAGGGATTGGATTTCCTTAAAGGAGTATTAGATTACATAATAAAGCCGGAATACACGCACTTGTTGGTCTTTACAATTATACCGGAGGCTTATAGGAAGGTTTATTTGAGGGACCCAAATTCTCATGAGGGACCGGGACGTTACTCGGTTACAGTAGCAAATTTTGAATATCAAAATGACAGATTCGCCCAGCGCTTTTCGCGGTTCGTAGAGAAGTGCGAACGACTAAACCCTACTATGGGGGTGTTATTAATGATTCCCCCATTCCTGGATCTAGTTGAATACAACCGTCAACTGGTCCAAGGTTATCCATCAAGTGTTCAGGACCAATACAATCAGGCTCCCGAATATGCAGATAATATTTTAAATAATGCATATTAGAAAATTGCGGACCTCGGATATCACCTGGCATCGGAAGGACTCGTACCCGGTTATGTACGCTGTCTGGGATATGTATGGCATGAGAGACAAGAGTAAGCAATTTTGGGGAGGACTAATACACACATTGGGGGAGCGGAGTTTTCTACGGGACGGATTACATCCGACCCGTGCGCTAAGCAGGAAAATTCTTAAAAAAATGAGATCGTCAGGGAGTTTCGGGGAGGGAATGAGGCTGGCCATGGTACCATCGGAGACATCAGAGACAGAAGAAGAGGTACAGCCCGTAGTCGCCGAGATTACCACACCAGAAGGAGAGAGTTTGGACAATGTACGGGTTCCACTAGAGGAAATGGTCATTGTCAGTGACGCTAGTGGAGAAGAAGGAGGGCGAAGCGTCATTCACAGGACATCACGGCCTGTAACACCACCAGCTACTACTCCCGTTGCAACTACTTCCACTGCTCAGCCCGATCCCGTTACCCCGGAGGCAGAGATGATAACGTCCACGCCTCGTCCTCGACGCCATTCCCCAATAAGATTCGGGGACATTGATCCTCAGGTGTTGAGTGGAGCAACCGATGTAATGGTGGAGCGGCGAAGTCGGTCCGAAGTTCGTAGGAGGGAACGAACCACTCCGTACCAGCGTACCGTGAGTAACAGGCCTCCGCGGCCTGTGGTTGAGAATCAGCAACAAGTGGTCCCGACGCCAAGATTACCAGGACCATCGGCCCCAACGCTAAGGAATACAACTATTGGTGGAGTGGGAGATGTCCGGGCCGAGTTGGTGCGAAGGGTGCAAGACTTTCTGGTACATACCCAGGGATTTTTGTCGGTGTTTGAGCCAGCTTTGACCTTGACAGAATTGATGGGGCGTATCCGTCAAATATTTGATACGTTTGACGAATAGACGCCGAGTTTCCTCTTCAGTTCTGTCGAGAGCAAAAAGAAAGTTTTATTTAGTTTCTTCCTTCAAGGAAGAAACAAGAAAAGTTAATTTTGTTTTTTTTGACAGAAAATTTGAAAAAAGTTTTATTTTTGTGTAGATTTATAAAAGAAAATTTTTATTGTTGGAAAGGAAATGAAATGGGTTTTTTGAAATAAAGTAAGATTTTGTTGATTGGTTCATGAACAAGGATAAAGGAAAAAGGAATATTTGTTTTATAAAAAGATTGTTTTGAGGAAGAAGAAGAAAAAGAATCCCAATTAAATGAAAATATGAGAAATATCGGAGAATGAGAAGTTAAACCACCACCAAGATGAAAGAAAAGAAACCTAAGTGCGTCAATCTTGGTATTGACGGGTGGGGAGGAATGAAGTGGATTCAACATATGTTTGTTTCTCCCCATCCCACAGATTATTTAAAAGTTTAAACAGAGGAAAAGTTATCATCTAAGAGGAAAAACATCTTGGAGTATATTTATATTGACTGGATTTCTTACGCAGCTGGGACATAGTATCCTGATCCCTACGGAAGGGTAAATATAGAATTTGTTGTGTTCGGGAGGGCAAACGCTTATTTATAAAGTAAAATTAATGGGAATTATAAATAATATAATAATATAATAATAAATAAAAATTAATTGTTATTTAAGTTCAACGATTTGATTGTTGATTTTTTTATTAGGTACGTTTTTTGAGTGTATTCAATAGAAATTAAAGAAAAATCAAGTAACTTTTGAATGCAAAGGAAATTCAGATATTGTATAGCCTTAGAGTAAAAGTAAAATATAGTTTTAAGTTTGATATCTGAATTAATTAATCAGTTTCATTTTCATTTCATTGTGGTGAGAAGGGGGAGATTTCGTAACAACCTCAAGTGTTTTTGTCATTTCCTAGGTCCCAGTCTTGAACGCCTTCTCATCTTCGTTCCGGGAACTTGAGCTGTCACCAAGGATTGAGATTTGCCAAGAAACACAAACGAGAAAGGAAACTCCTTATCATCTTCCCATCAGGGAATCCGCAGCGGAAATATTATTGAATTTACCAACATGTCGGCACTTCCTAAGGTACTTTACCCACATTTGTAGTTTTTCTATATAACTTTTAATAACCGATAAACTTACTTTGAGAGGCGTCCCTAAGACTGACTAATTTATTTCAACGAAAAGATTTACCAGCCATAGGGTAATCTGGGTAATACAGGAGAGAAAATTAAAGATAGATATAGAAAATTTACATCAAGAGTTTCCAAACCATCACCAATTTAAAAATTAGTTTCTTGTAAAGAAGAAGTATAATTATATGACTTTTTTTTTTTAATAATTGAAGGGATAAATATAGAGAGAGATTTTGCTGGGTTAAATGTAGAATTCGTGCTTAAATTTTATTTTGCAAATAAAATTTCTCATATTACTCATATTTATAGACAAAAATTAGATAACTATTCAAAATTTTTACGTATCATACAGATACATATAAAGAAATATAAAGTTTTTTTCTTTTTTTTGAGGGAGAGCCATATCGTTCGCCCGTGGGAGAGTGGAAGAACCTATTGCTTTTAATTCAAAAAAAAAAAAAAACCTTTTTGTCATTAATACCCACACATACTGGACTCCACGCCCCCGCGGAGTCGATTGCTGTGGTTGCCCCTTTTCCCGCGCGGGAGAGAGAGAGATAGAGAGTAGAAAAATATTGGAATTTATTTTTATATATATATTTTAATTCATTTATTATCGTTATAAATTTTCTAGTTAATTACTTAATATTCAATTAATTTTTTCATTATTATTTTTCGTATTCTCGTTTATTTAATTACTGAAGATATATTTTTTTATAACCTTTCCAATTTATTATTTTTGCACTCATTATATTTTTTGTTCCTTATGGCTATATATATGTATGCATATATGCATATATATATATATGAGTTTCATTTTTATTTTATTATTAAAAATTGGGTTTGTTTGTAGATATTTTAATTTTTTTCGTACTTCTTTTTAATAAATACCATTGATTGTCTCTTTTTAATTATCAAGGCTGCAGAGGGTTTTATGTAAGTCTTATGTGATGGTAAATACCATTGAGTAACAAGGGGGACAAAGAGTAAGTAACCTTCAAATCGCTGTGGCTGCAGAATTCTGAAATATTGAAAAGATATATGGAACATAATTTACTTGGAAGTTTAGAGCAAATTAATCCAGCTTAATAATTTTAATAGGTGACATTTGGAAGTAGCTGGTTTTTAAATAGACGATTAAAAACAGAGGAGAAAAAAAGTTAGATACTATCAAGAGCCATTCCTTGAAACAAGCAACTACTGAAAAACCGACACGCTTCCACCTAGACAGAGATTTATATTACCCCCACATCCAGAGAACGTAACTCCTCCTTCGAAGTACAAAATCAGACTCAGTGAGGAGACTTTCTCGAAGACAAGAGATTCATCTGGATTACAGGTGTTACTTGCTTCAATGTGGTGGAAGCAAAAACTACCCAATTATATTATAGTATATATTATATATATATATATAATTATATATATACTACTAATATTATATATATATATATATATATACTATATATAAATATGAACGTCGGGCGGGGTGACGCGGACCACTTAGAGGATACTTGGTCTCCCGATCTCCCCTACATACACTTTTTAGAAATTTTTTTTGTAAATCACGGCCTATAGTCGGGCATAAGCACACAAAAAAAATAATGTGAATTCTATAATAAATTGGATTAAAGTTTGAATAACGCCGAGTCAGCCCGTCCGTGGAGGGGTGAAGCGGCACCACCCATTGAGGGGACTCGCGACCATCTGTTAAATTCGTCTTTTACGTATAATTACAATTTTATATTTAATTTTTACTTAATATCAATAATTATGTATCATATTAAAAATTCGTAATAATAATAAAAATGCAATAATGAAATTAAAATACGAATATAAATACGGTGGTCCGATTCACCCCTCCCGCCAAAAATTTTGACACTTTTTGAACTCGTTGTTTTTTTTTTATTAAAAATTTCATTTTTTTTTAAAAAATTTTCACATTACATATAAAGAACTTACTTTTACAATTTAAATTCAATTATATTTATTAAATAATGTCAATAATAATACGTAAAAAACGAAAAACAATGTGGTCCGAGCCACCCCCCCTCCATCAATTCTTACACCGGCGTGGTCGAATGCGACCAAGTCAGGCCCCGTTTGGTTGCACTTAAACTTGCTGATCTCAAAAATATCTTTGCAGTTTAAAAGCTAACATACCGAGTGGTAATCACTGAAAAAATAATGTAAAATCGATCCACAACTTTATTCATTTTATAACGAATGTTAAAAAAACTACATTTTTCAAAATGAAAGTTTCTAATTGAAAGCTTTGTTTGTGTACCCTAATTTCTAACATTTTTAAAAATTAAAACTTGTTAGAATTAAATAAATCTAATAAAACTTGTAGTACTACCGCGTGGCTATAAAATGAGCGAAATTTTTTTTTGTTTTTTTTTATTTATTTTTTATTTTAATTTAGAAGTGGACCGGACATCACCCACTCCTAAAGAGCGGCCCGGTCACCCCGCCGATCGCTCCACGTTTATTAGATATATATATTATATATATATAATTATTATATAATATCATATATATATATAGATATACTAATATATTTTGTTTTTTTTTTTTTAAATTGAAACCAAGACTAATAAAATAAAAGCAACAATTTCTATTACTGTATAATAAGTTTCGTGATTTTCATTTAAGTAAACCTCAATAGTTATTTTTTTGCTGCTTCTGAATTTCCCTTTTCATGAGTTAAACCCCCACGTTTTCTTAAGGTAAATTTTCTGGTTTCTGCCAAGCAACATCTGCATTTTTAAATATTTTATGGCCTCTTCTCAATCCATGTTTTTTTTCGCTTTCATATATGTGTGGCTGAAAAATTGCTAAAGTCTGGCTTACTTCATTCAATACATGTTTCCCCTTTTATTTTATGTTAATCAATCTTATGAAGAGACCAAGGAGTGGTATTTTGTTACGAGAAAACAAAAGTTGCGTTCTCGATGGCCCGGATTATGCTTTGCTACTCTGTTTTCCTTTTTTCCAAAAACGGTAAGTTTTGTTCACTGTGTCTTATCAATTTTTATTATATCGTATTATTTTATATTTTTCCCATTTTTCATTATTTATAATGTGCTATCACTGTTTATGCATCTATGTTCCGGCAATTTCATTAGTTCACCCCGCTTAGTTCCGGAACTATAACAATATACTATAATTATATAATATATAGTATAATATATATATAATACCGTAAAACGGGGTAATTCGGTCCACGTGGGGCTATTCGGACCATGTGGGGCAATTCAGTCAGGTGGCTCAAAATAGCCTATACAATGCAAAATATATCGTTAAAGATGTAAATAATGTGGGGTATGTCTTAGTATACATTCTTTTATGGAACCTTTAATCTTTAAGTCATTAATTTTGTGATTTTTTTTTTTTTTTGCTGGAGCACATAAAATCGGGTAAATTTTAGGCTTATGCTAAGAATCATACAGGGTCAAATAATTGGTATACATTATTGGTACCCCGACTGATATGTACTTAAAATAGTCATTAACCTTATACAATCTGGAATCATTCAGGCAAGGGCTAATATGTTTTATTATCAAAATTTGTAACTGGCAATTCGCCGTCCAGGTTTTTAAAAATTTGCGGGGGCAATTCGGTCCACATTGAAATCTTCATTAAATTAAAATTTTTTATACTCTTTTACAAAAAGCTGTCCGAAAGATTAATCATTTTAAAATAATTTTTACACTTTTACAGCAAGATAGGTATTTAAAGTTTTTCCCACATAGGCCTAATTAAATTGTACAATTTTTTTCAGCAAGATGGTTCACCCTTACGCAAAAGTAACACGGCAGGATACAAAGGGATATTCTTATGATGATGTTGCCAGACTCATCTAAACCGTTTTCGGTCTTGGCATTGTTCGTACGAAACATAAAATGCATATAACGCTCGAGGTTTGCATTCGTTTTTGCAAACCAGCGTTTTGCGTTCGTTTTGTCACAACAGCGCAAGAAATAGTAAAGAAACAGCTACAACCCAAACTAAAGAATTTACCTAATTCTGTGTATATAAAATAAAAAGACATTGCAACCGTGTACAGAATTAAAATTACATTACCAGTTTTGTTTTTGTCAAACAGTGCAAAATCGCTAAAAAACGCTCACCAATTGTAAAGAATTTCCTTAATTCGGTGTAATATAGTTACAGAATTAAGGGAAATTCCTTACGTTTGGTGAGCATTTTTGTACGAATTTTGCGTTTTATGAAAAAACGAACGCCAACTCCGAACATTTTGATTAGTTTTCAAACCCAATTTCTTAGAATAATATTGTAATACCATTACTGTTTAAAAAGAGACCTAAACACTTGAGCTTGCGTTCAATTTTTGTCAAACCGTTTGCGTTCCTTTTTGTCAAACATCGCAAAATCGTAAAAACAATGCTCACCAACGTAAAGGAATTTCCAATCTGATATAATTACAGAATAAAAAGAAATAGGCAACCTGATACAGAAGTTAAGGAATTCCTTTACGTTAGGCGAGCTCTTTTTTACGATTTTACAGTTTGAACAAAAACAACGAACATTTTATTACGTTTTTCGAAGCCCCCAAATTTCTGTACAAATATATTGTAATACCTGACCACTTATGTTAAAAATGAAATCTTCGAGCTTATCTAAATTTATCAAATAAAACACGTTTAATGAGGATCTTAGGATGTGAAAATTGAAGATTGGGACCCGAATTGCCCCGCCCCCAAATCATGGGGCAATTCCGGTCCACGTATACTTATCTGCCTATAACATTAATCTATATGTATATATACAAATACAATTATACTAATTCTACTCCTAAAGAGATAATTATTACATATAAAAAAAAAATTTTGAAAAAAAAAAATAATTAGTCACTCCATAACCTTAGCATTTTGAGTACCCTTGATTTTGACCGAATTGCCCCGTTTTACGGGTATATAGATATTTATATTATATATATATAGCGTCGGGCGGGGTCGACGCGGGACCACTTTAGGTCATAACTTGGTGCTCGCGACTCTCACCTAATGCCACTTTTGGAAATTTTGTTTTTTTGTAAATCACGGCCTTATAGTCGGGCATAAGCACACAAAAAAATAATACATGTAATTCTATAATAAAAGTTTTATTAAAGTCTTGAATAACGCCGAGTCAGCCCTTGACCGTGAGGGTGAAGCGACCACCTATTGAGGCGGACTCGGACCATCTGGTTTTAAAAACTCGTCTTTTACGTATAATTCAATTTTATATTTAATTATTTACTAATATAATAATTATTTATCATATAAATCGTAATAGTAATAAACAAGTCAATAACTGTATAAATAAAATACGCAATAAATAAAAGAAGATCCGACTCACCCCTCTCCGCCCAAAAATTTTGACCCTTTTTAAATGCTTTTTTTTTATTAAAATTTCATTTGTTTTAAAAGATATATTTATATAAGTAACTTATTTATTACATTCTACATTATGTCATCGTAATAAAAATGTCAAATGAATAAGTACGTAAAATACGAAACAATGGTGATGGTCCGAGCCACCCCCCGCATCAATTTTACGGCGGGGTGAATTCGGACAAGTTAGGCCCCGTTTTTTTGCCACTAATACTGCTATGATCAGAAAATTTACCTTTGCCCAGATCTTAACACGTAACATACTCGACGTGTATCCACTGCAAAAAATTAATTAAATCGATCCACAATTTTTCATTTTATAACGAAAGTTAAAAAAAAACTCACATTTTTTCAAAAGTGAACTTCATTGGAAGGAATTTTGTACCCTAATTTCTAACATGTTTTAAAAAATATTAAAAACTTCTAGAATTAAATATGATCTAATTAAAACTTGTAGTACTACCGCGATGGCTATAAATGAGCGGAAAATTTTTTTTTTTTTTTTATTATTTTTTATTTTATTGTAGAATTTACCGAATCACCCCTACTAAAGAGGCGGGCCCAGTCACCCCCGCCCGACGCTATTATATTTCATAGTAAGATATATATATATAGTATATATATATATAATTATATATATTATATATATATATATATATATATATATTTAATAATAAAAAATTTTATATGTATTATTCTATATTTGAATCAGTTCATATTTTCTGAAAAATTTCTAAGTTCTAAAAATTTTCTAAGTAGAAAATTAAGTTAAGTTTTTTAAGAAAATTCTTTGTGGCAAGCTTCTGGCATAATTCCAGAAGCTTGCCACTAAACGATTTTCTTAAAAAACTTAACTTAACTTTCTGAATTAGAAATTTTTTGAACTAGAAATTTTTTTCAGAAATTCGAAATGATTCAAATATAAACTTTTCCCTATATATAATATAGATATATATATATATAATATATATTATATATATATATATATATATATATATATATAAATATTATATTATATTATAGTATATATATATCGGGCACGAGATGGTGATTGATTGGATTTTGAAGTACCTGTGTAACAAAGCGTTTAGAGGGTTATAAGCCTCCGAGGGCATTGAGAGGAGAGCATAATAGTAACCATTATATAATGGGTAAAGGGATAGTACATGTAGCACATTAAGACATTAAGACTTTAGAGACAGTAAGAAGCCACATGGGCCTATCGGACTGTCCCAACCCACTACCCAAAACATGCTCATGGCAAAATCCACCAAAGCACCCTAAAAGGGTATTACGGGAATTTAGTTTATTGAGTTGTAGTGAGGAAATATATGCTGGTATTTTGGTCGAAAGAGTGGGTCGAGTGCTGAAGCACGTATTGGTGAAAGACAAGTATATTTAAGAAGTGATGAGAGGATGTAGTGAGTCAAATCATTACATTGAACCAAATGATGAGAAAATGAAGGAGCAGAATAAAATATATATTTTAGTGTTTATATATTTGCAACAAACATATGATAGGATTTAATAGGAAAGTTCTAGCAAATTGTTAGTGATATATGTGTTGGTGGTAAGCTTTGAATGACATCAAAAGTATGTATGATGATAGTGAAGCGTGATTAATAAGAAAAAATAGTCAAAAGTGATTGGTTTATATATATAGCGGGTTTGAGGCAGGATGTTGTCATTGTCTTCTTGTTATGTCAATTTGTATATAGATGTTGTTATGAAAGAATTAGAGGGTTGCAGGATGGGGTGTTAGAATGATGTTGAATGGAGAGAGTGGATGGTTCCCTACCTATTATTATGAGGATGATTTGGTTTTGTGCAGCGAAATCTGAAGAGTTGTGAGGATGATAGAGAGAGTTCGTCATTGTGTGTAAAAGGGGTTTTGAAGTAAACGTAGATAATGTAGGAGGAATGTCCGTTGGTGTGAAGCTATTTAATAGTGAGCCAGCAGTGAACAAAGTGCTGAGTTTTAATATTTAGGATATAGTATGCTAGGATGAAAACGGAACTGATGATGCAGAGTGTAGTAGGAAAGTTGTAAATTGCAGGAAGGGCTGGTTGCAATTATATCCTGGTGACGTAAAGCGGGTATAAGTCTTTTCTGAGAGCTAGAGTCTTAACCCATGTAGGGCTTGTGTTACCGTGTGTTAATGAATAGTAGTGATACTATGGTCTGGAATAAGAAGGTATAGATCTAAAGTTCTAAAGATCTAATACTATCTTTAGGGCATTTTAAGGTTGAGAAGAATTGATAAATGAGGGATGAACGTATTAGAGAGTTTGGTAGGAAAAAAGGGATAAATGACGAGAATAAATGAAGACACGTTGAGGTGGTTGTTCATGTTGGAAAGGAGGTGAATAGTCGGTTTGTTAAACAGACTGTATAGGGGAGTGAAGCTGGGAATCGCTGGCTGCGGACGCAGAGGAAAAAGGGATTGAGTCGGTAAAGGATATAGCCGGAGGAGAGAAATGTGAGTTTGCAAGAGGTGAGAAAAAAAAGTGGCATATAGGAGTGAATGGCGTGATCTCTTGTGATTGGGCTATAGCACCCTCGTTTCTCGGTAATTAATGGTTGTACGCCCACCTAGCCAAGGATAAAACCCCACAATTGAAGAGATGCCATAGTGAAAGGTCTCTTCGTGGTCCCCTAGAACATTCGCATCACATACACACAACGAGTTCCCTCTACATCCCTCAGAAACCAGTATAAAAGGGGACACTTCCCGCGTAAGGCTGTGGCCTTTACTTTATCGACTTGCTTCATCATTCTTCTACTACATCTTCGTTTCTGGTGCATTTACGCACATTACCCCCGAGTCTTGTGGAGCAGAAGGTGGGTGATTTGACGATTGACCTATAATATATATATTACTATATATATATATAATAGAATATATATATATCTATATATAATATAATAAATATATATCATATATTTCCCGGTATATTATATATAATATATATAGATATATTATATAATTATAATATATATATAATATTATATATATAATAATATATATATATATAATATATATATAAGTTTCATGAAGTCACCTTGTACTTGGATACCATATACTTATACTTGTACTTGATACAAATTCTTAGAGTACCTTGAAATAATTCGTAGAATACTTGTACTTATACATTGAACAATATACTTAACCGAAGCCTGATTATATATATATATATATATATATATATATAGTAATATATTATATAGTATATATATATTATATGATAATATATATATATATATATAATATATATTTTGCAGAACTTGGGGCTGCTAGAATGTAAACCTTTACGAAAATCCTACGAGATTTTGGTAAAAGTAGTACAGATGGGGGGTCACCCAAAACCATCTCAATTTTATAAAAATCACAGGAATATACTCTAAAAAAAATAATAATGATAATTCAAAATAAAAATTGACTCTCTTAGGGAAAAAAAAAGTACAAGCCTCTCAAAGTTGTTAAACAATCCCATCAGGAATCTTATCATAATTTTTTTTTTTTTTTTAAATCACGGCGGATATACTCTAAAAAAAAATAATAATGAAGCATAAAAAACAAAAAACAAAAAATGATCTAAGTCTTTAGGAAAAAAAAGTTAAGAGCCTCTCAAAGTTTAAAACTTTCCCATAAGCTTTCTTATAAAAAAAAAATTAATGGGCCTCCTGCTCGTTTTAGGGCCATCCTAGTTCAGGTTATGATAAGATTTGTTGGATTTTCTCTGTGTATAGTACTTAACAAAACTCACCCCACCCTTCATAACCTAACTAGAGGGCCTTGAAATGGACCTAACGTGATCGATCAATTGAAAAGTTCTATGGGAGTTTCTAAACAACTTTGAGAGGGACTATAACTTCTTATTCCTAAAGAGAGCGACAATTTTCATTATTTTTTTAGAGTATATCCAGTGATTTTTATAAAAATCAAGGGTGATACCCCTCTGCACTACTATAACCAGGATTTTTAACAACTTTGAGAAGCTGTAACTTTTTTTTCCTAAAGAGAGCAACGATTTTAGTTTTCACTATTCATTATTATTTTTTAGAGTATTCCTATATCCTGTGATTTTCAAACAGGGGACACCCCTCATGTACTACTATTACCCAGAAATTCTCTGCCACAACTCAATCCTAATATTTTTCTGAAAAAAGTTTTCCTAACCCCTTCAATTTACACTAAAGCGCCTACTTCCCATTCCTGACCAGCACCTAACCTAGGTAAAATCACGGAAATCATGCACCTTCTTCCACTAGCTTTTATCTTCTGACTGAACCAACCTCCATGCTATTAATTCTTCTGACTTCTACGTCCTATTAACATTTGTTTACCCACAATCCCACAATTGTAGAGTAATACAGATTGTGGTAATACTGACTTTAAAACTATAAACATTTAATTTATAAAAATGGTTTTAAAAAATTATTTTTTTTTTACTGATTTTCGTACATTTTAATTTATATTTTCAATAAAAATATAAAAAATAACTACGAAAATCATAACACTTCGCTTTTCAGAGAAACTTAAAAATATCAGTACATGGTGTAATCCAAAATCTTGCGGTCTGTAATTGAAATAGGGATGGCCAAAAAAAAATGATCAATATATTTTATTTATCCCGCAGCTTTATTTGTAAAATTCGATATTTTTTCTGTAACCTGCGTTTTCCCCGAAGCCCGAGTGCATCCCGGTAAAATCGACTCAGAAACGCTTCGAATTGAAAAAAAATTACATTAACCAATCAGAACAGGAATTGGTACCTGGAAACGGCCGAGCGCGCCCGTCGGATACAGCTGACAATTGTAAACAATTATCTTATAGCTATAGTATATTATAGTATATAATATTTATATATAACTTATATATATATATATATATTATATATTATGAATATATATATAGTATATTTATATATTATATTAATATTTTATATATAATATATATACTAATATTATAATATATATATAGTATATATATATATAATATAGATAATATTATATATTAATATATATATTATATTATGAAATAATACGATATATTAGTATCCTTAATATGAAAGTTAACCAAAATATTAAAAATTATGGCAAGCCATTGCCCGACACATGTTTTGTCAAAGAAATTTGTTTGCGTAAGGCAAAAGTACCTTTCCGCAGCCGCCGTCTTACTAATTGACCGACTTCGAGGATTTAACAACGGGCAGGCGCCTGACTGTGACTTTTACGTGCGTAGAAGTGCGCAAACGGGCTAGGGAAACGATGCATATGCGCCTGTGTTGCCCCCCAGGGCTGCCAGTTCGGGCTTCGGAAGACTGCAGCCGGGCCGGGCACACAGGCGCATGATGCATCGTATTCCGAGCCGCATTGCGCACTTCTACGATCACGCACGTTGCAGCAGTCATAGGCCCCGTGATTAGACCACATCCATGCGAATATCCGGAATTAGGAAACGGGCGGGCTGCGAAGGATACTTTGTTTACAAAACAAATCTTTTTACAAAAACATGTGTCGAAATGACTTGCCAAAAGTTTTTTAATATTTGAGTTAACTTTTATATTGGTATCTAATAATTATCGATATCTTCATAAATAGTAAATATTAAGTATAAAGAGTATGGTTACAATTGTCAAGCTGATCCGTACGGCGCGCTCGGCCGTTCCAGGTACTCAAATTTCCTGTTTCTCTAATTGGTAATTTAATTTTTTTTCCAATTCGAAGGCGTTCGAGTCGATTTTGCACACGGGGCTGACCACTTCGGACTAGGGGAACGCAGCTCCCCTTATTGATACATAATGAACAAGTTTTTCATGTACATCCAGATACAGCGCTGCCAAATAGTTCTATTGATGATTCTTGATACTATTTGACAAGTTGACTCCAAAGGATCAGAAGGCACATCGCTTTCTGTCACGTTGACTCAAATCACCGTTTGTCGCATATACTTAGTTCCATCCAGGGTTCATTACTTTCATTTGTTCAATGTATTTTAAAATCTGTTTCGTGTTAGGTCAGTGTAATTAAGTTATATATGGCTTTGTTAACTTCCCTTATAACTTTGCTCTCTTTTTCTAAGCAAAAAATATATTGAATGATTGTTCATAATGAATAATCCGACTCCTTTATTCCTTATTCTTATAGCATGAATTATTTTCATAACAGCAGCTTGTAATATCAAGCCTATAAAAAGTTTTAATGCTTAAGAATAATTATTTTTATTCAAGCACAATCCTGTCATTGTACAATATCTGCTTGCCAACATAATAGCAACGCTGGAAAGTCAGCAAAACGTAAGAGTAATGAAAAATATTTAAAGGCTTCTAAATCCATCTCACAATTATGAAGAAAAATAATTCATGAAAGATTTGAATAAAATTTAGTATGGCTATTGCGTGCCATTGCAATATTCGATCAGTTGATCACGTAGGTGAAATTGTAAAAGATTATTCTAAAGGCAGTATATTAGAGGATTTAAAACCCCATAGAACAAAGTGTGCATGCCTAATTAATAATGTCATAAGCTTGTCTTTATTCGAAGAAATAATCCAGGAATTAAAAGAAGTGAAATTTTCTTTGTTTATTGATGAATCTACATATAAGTTCAATCAACAATAACGCTTTATGCCTGCTGTGTAAGGTATTCCCCCCTTCAAAGAAATATATGTAAACCAGAGTACCTATATGGGTTATCTTTAGTTTAAAATATTTTATTATTTTATTATTTTCAATAGTTATTATATATATATATATATATATATAATATATATATATATATATATATATATATAACTAATATATATAAATATATATATATATATATAATATATATATATAAATATATATTAGTATGGTATTTCTAATATTTGAATCAGTGAATATTTTCTGAAAAATTTTCTTTTTTCAAAAGAATCAAGTTCAGAAGTTAAGTTAAGTTAAGTTTTTAAGAAAATTCTTTAGTGCAGGGTTCACACTGAAAGCTTGCACTAAAGATTTCTTAACAAAACTTAACTTAACTAACTTTTCTGAACTTTAGAAACTTTTTTCTGAACTTAGAAATTTTTTCAGAAAAAGATGATACTGACTTCAAATATAGACTTTCCCATTTATCATACATTATATAGCTTAGATGATAAATATCTATAGGATATATATATAGATTATATAATGATAGATATATATATATATTATATTATATATTATATATATATATATATATATATATATATATATATTTATATATATATAAATATAGATATATATAATATATATATATATATATATATATATATATATATATAATAATATATATATATATATATATATATATGATCTGAGAAATTACATTTCCCATATCAACAACATTGGCCTATTATATTTAATTGTGCTATATAGTGTACTAAACGCAATAGCGAGGCGAGATTTCGAGATGGGAAGCAATCTGACAGGGCGCATGAATGCCGTATCAGGGGACAGTCCCTAAACGTGGACAGTATAGAGAAAAAGGGAGTGCCTCACCGTATCGGCAGGAGGATGCTTTACATCATCTCTCCAATTAGCTCTACTAAATTGAATAAATTATTTATAACTAACTATTGTAGAAATTCATTGTGCTGTATACCAAGTACTACTTTAATTGCGCACAAAGTTAAACAAATCGATTATATACAACTCAGGCCAGCATAAAATAACAAAATGCTTTGTGCCTAACTGCACGATTATCAATTTAACCGGCAGGTTATTGTCCTGATATTATCAAATATGGTCCATATATCTGGTTATCAAATTGAATATCCAATTAACATGTATCTATTACATTGAAATTGATATTATCCTTGTCATACCATTTATTCACGTGCATAATATCAGAATTTCAAAAGCAGAAGAACCTTCTCAATTCATCTCATTTATTATAATTACTGTATTCTAACTTGCCTGGTTGCAAACATTGCAAACAGTGCAATTTGGTGACCCCAGAGGTGACCGTGCAACATTGCAATTATTGCAATAACCTATAGTTCCTTCTGATTGGGCCAAATAATTATATTTATAGCATAAATCCCTAACATTGACCAGTTTTTTCTTATTAAAAATTTTCATAAACTAAGTAACAAATCATAGGTGAAATAAACAAACAAAGAAATAAACTACTCACAATTTTAAGCTCAAATACTAATTACCCTTAATTATAATAAAATAAGAACAGAAAAAAAAAAAGAAGAAATTGAATTTTTAACGGTCAAAATTTTCTGTTATCAACCCAACAACTCAAATGAGCGCATTATTTTAGCCCAAACTGATAGCCTAAAGCATTTGGAAAAAAAAAAAAATCAAAACAAACGTTTCCGTTATCACCCAGAAACTCTGTAAAACAAATCCACTTGAGGAAAATCTTCCCCAACAACGCTGAAAAAAAAACGGGAAATAAGAAGTCTCCTTCCCCAAATTATGTTCCTTTCCCCCATAAACGAAGATCAGTCACCTGTTTTTTTTTCAAGATTGGATACTCGGAAAACATTCCCGCTCATACCCCGCGGGAGGGAAGGAAAGTCAACTACAAACTATTCCTTCTCCCCCACCAAGGGAGGTGATCCTTTCTTTCACCCAACACGGGGGAGCAAAGTCAACTGTTAAAGTCCCCATTCATTCCCCCCCCCCCCCACAAATGGAGGTAAGCCTTCTCCCAAATCCAACATGAAGAAAATCATATCGAATCTCGGAAAACAAACTACAACAAAAGAAAATTTTGTAACTAATAAGACGGTGAATAATAATAATAATAATAAAAATAATAAAAATAATAATAATAAAAAATAATAATAATAATATAATATAATTAATTATCTAATCAATTAATAATGAATAATAATAATAATACATAATAATAGATAATACTATAATCAATAATATAAATAAAGTGAAAAAAATGCAACAGTAAATATATTTTTTAATAATCAAATAATCAATGGAATTAAAAATATTAGAATTAAATATGTAAAATTCAGATAAATGATGTTTTTTCTAATAAAAATTTCTAATAATGAAACAATATATCCAAATATGAACAAAATGAAAATTTGAAAAAAAAATGAATAAAATCTAAGAAAATCTCCAATGTATTCAAAATTTAATATCTTATTAGAAATAAAAAATAATGCTGTAACTAATAATGAGAATGATGATAAAATCTGATTAAAGGTTTTTATATATTATTAATTATTAAATAAAGCACTGACGTGGAGCGATAGGAGGCATACTTCTGGTTTGTCTAGGCTTTCGATTGAGCGTAGATTCGGCATCCACGAGAGGTTTGCCGCCGAAAGTTCTACGCGAATAGCCGCAGCGAATGAGATGGAAGGCAAAAAACTTTATCTTCCCCAACGTAGAAAAATTTAGGGATTGCTAATGTGGTCTCGTCATAAAATTATTGGGTAATCATGAAAGGCTTAATATAATATGCTAACCGAAAGTGAATTGAAAAAATTCGACATGAACAATATGTATTAAAATTTTGAAATTATGATAATAATGAATCAAAATTGTTGATTTGCCAATATCTGGCATCATATTTTCTTATCGCAGTATTTTACAATAAATATTGAAAGAGAGTGAATGAATGTCTTTCTTGTAAGCTGGTAATTATTGCAGTTTAAGCTTAACTTTTGACGTGGCCACGAGCCGCAGTCGTATTAAAGAAAAATTGCTATAATGAAGGCTGTCAGATTGCGTCCATTCACTCATCTTTAGAAAAAAATTTAGGCTAATTTTATGTGTAAATGTGGGAAAGCAGAAGTTAAACAAAAAGGACTCCGTTTTTGAATTAAATGCATGTTTACATTTTAGAAAGATAACAAAAGTTGCTTGCATAATTAGGAAAGTTGTTTTGCATGAAAATTATTTAATGTGCATGAAAAAATTTCACGCTTCTTTTCAAACTTCCATCTCCCTATTAACTAGTCTGAGTATTTCATATGTAAAAAATCTCAAAATTTTAGAAATTAAATTATAGTCAGTACCGAAAAAAAATCGGCCCAAACAGAAAAACAGAAATAACAGCTCCGATAAAAACGGAGAGACTTAAGCGCATCGTCTTCATTCCAGGTACTCGAAGGCCACAGATAGACGCAAACAGCTGACCACCCTCGCCTTCGCGTAATAAACATTCCATATACCAGACTTTAACATTTGAAGAAAAAGAGAAGAAACAAAAGAAAAAGATATAAGCAGGAAGAAAATGAAAAAAATAGAAAATACATAGACATGCATAGAAGAAGAAAATATTCCTTGTGCCAAATATAACCATCATTTAGAAGAGCCAAAGTTTTCCTCCTAAAGTTCCAGCAAAGAGCTAGAGATTCACTAGAGGAAGAGTTGTGTACGTTCTTATTGAAGGACCATGTGAAAGAATAAAGAGAATTAAAAATAACATAACAAAGCACTAAATGGAGTGATGAGGATGAAGACATTATAGCATATGGAAATCTGCTTGCAAAATTTAATCGACGGGGATAAAGGAAAATCTTATTATAGTATCATTAAATGGCGTTTTCTATATGTTAACACCTGTATTCTTCTCCTCGTATCCTATTAGTCACCTGTCTTTGTCATTCTTTCATTTGCTTATTATAGAATAATTCTAAAGAGATAATATAAGGATTATTCGTGTCAAGAAAATTTCAAACATTTTGAGCAATTAGCACATATCATAAGAAACCTGTATCGATCTGTTGTGCAAACTCGTTGAATGATAACCGGGGGGGTCAGCATTTGATCTGAGAACATTAAAGTATTCCGCAATCAAACAACATCTGCTATCAATTTTAAAATTGTTTATATATGTACTAACCAATAGGAGAGAGGCGAAATGTTTGACATGAAAGCACTGAGCGGGCACTGAATGCCGCTATTCAGCGACATCCAGAACGGGACAGTATAGAGAAAGGAAGTGCTCACGACTATTAGCGGCAGGAGGAGCTTTACAGCATCTCTCCAACAGATTCTACTAATTGAATCGAATATATATAATAAAACTATTGTAATAATTTTTACCAAGTACTATTTAATTGCACAAGTTAAACAAATCGATTCTTACCAACAGGCAAGCATAAAAATACTCTGTGCCTAAGGCATTATCAATTTAACCGGCAGGTATTGTCGTGATATATCAAATTATGGTCCATATTATCTGTGTTATCAATTGAAATATCCATTAACATTATGCTATTACATTGAAATTGATTATATCATCTGTCATACCATTTATTTCACGTGCTATAATTAATAAATTTCAAAAAGCAGAAGAACGAATTTATTATCATTCCTCATTTATTTTAATTACTTATCTTTATTCTTTGTTTTCAACATTGCAACAGTGCTATATATATAATATATATATATATATATATATATATATATATATATATATATATATAGTATATATATATATATATATATATATATATATATTATATAAATATTTATTTATAATATAGAATAATAGATATATTATATATATAAGATTATAATTATATTATATATATACTATATATAGATATATATAATATATATTATACTATATTATATATATAACTATATATATATATAGTATATATATATAATATATATATATATATATATCTATATATTATATTGTAGTTTACATAAATAATCTTCTGTGGCTTAAAAGGTTAAAGTACTCCAAACCATCTGGGCAACCCTGCTGTGCGCGTCCACTAAATATAGGCCCCACAACCTTCTAAAAGGTCCCTACGGCTATCATGGTTTGTTCTTCTTTTATTGCATTTGCTTATATTCAGGAAAAATCGGACCCGAGCCCAACTAAAGAATACCAATTTTTTAAAATAAATTTCAAGATACAATTTTACTTTGGTAATTTTAATAAAGATGTGTAATATAAAAACCTTTTTTTTTTTTTGAACGATAAATCGACGTGTCGGTAGGAATAATGTGGGTCGTACATTGCCAAATTTTTTTTTTTTTTTTTTTTATAACGTTGTCGTCATAATATTATATTGTAATTATATATATCTAGCACTGCAATGGTGGGTTGTCCAGAGTAGACCACCTGCAGCAATAGAAAATGCGACAGGAGTACCGGAACAGCCATAGAAGTAATAATTCCCCAAGTAAACTTTATGGCTTGAAAATATGTGTACATAGTATGCCATCTTGATATAAGAAAGCATGCATTCAAGTAATAGGTTGTTATTTTGAATAGCTGCCAGAGGAGAGACTGGATTGCAACATTTAAGAAAGGGTATAGGTATATGGATGGGTTGGTTGGGGGTATCATATAATAATTGACGAAGCCAATTGGCGGGTTTTTAGTGATGTAGTTATTAATGTTAGGTGGCAGGTGTGACCATAACTCAGTCATTAATGCATGGTAGACTGTTTGGTATCATATTATATATCATTAGTTTTGACTAGCCAAATTGGTGGATTTAGGTACACACACATCTGGACAAGACCTAGGGTGCTCTTGTGGATTTGCATGAGCCTGTTTGGTGATTGGTATTGGCACAGTCTCGATAGGCCCATGTGGCCTTCTTTACTGTCTCTATATTCTTAATATACGGTTTTCTTAATAAAGAAATAGTGTCGAAATCAAAGGTAAGAATAATTTCAGTCGTCTTTTTGTTAGCGAAATTGTATAAAACATGTTGTGTTGGGAATTCATTGCACCTGAAGTAAATAGCTAAATGTATCTTTACCTTTTCCAATTGGTCATACTAGTTACATTCTTTTCAAGCCATAAAGTTTACTTGGTGTTTCATTACTTTCTATGGCTGTTTCACTACTTCTGTCATGTTTTCTATTGTTGCAGGTAGTCTTCTCAGATGAATCAACCATTTCGGTGCTGGATGAGGCGGCCAGGTGAGGAATTTATGACTGAAGAAGACTGTCAAATTTATAACGAAAATCATGCTGTGGGGAAGAGCCATGGAAAGTGTTATCATGTCCCGAAATTATTTTCAGCAAGGAATAGTGAATAAGGACCGAAGAAGTTTTCTTTTTTAGCTTTTATAAATTTAAAAGTAAGAATAGAGCAATTGGTCCAATTAAAATTGATGAAAATTTAGTGAATTCAGATAAGGAGTCGGTCAATATTTTCAATGCTCATTTTGCTTCAATGTTTACTGAGGAAAGATTGGATAATAGTTTGGAGACTAATAGCTCTGGTATCGCAGAAAAAATAGATTTCAGAAATTTGAATTTAAGGCAAAGATAATATATAAATCTTGTACTGACCAAATTGACCCAAGTAAACCGCAGGCC